>JAEQBH010002425.1:0-234044 GCA_016808115.1 Tetrastigma voinierianum | reverse complement strand
GACTCAATTCTTTCCCGCGGTGTCGATCTTCTAAGTTACGTTATAACCCGCTTCAAGTATCTAATTACTTCATCATCATATTGCTGCTTCAGTTCGGCCATTCTCACGGTTTTGATTGGATTGGCAATTTCAATCAGGTTCTTCCCATTTTCAAGGCCTGATATCTTTGCCATTAACTCATCCTAGTGCAGATGCAGCTGCCACCCTTTCCTTCTCAAGCTCCAAAACTGCTGCATCTGCCCGCTTTCGCTCAAGTTTGATCAATTTCCTCAATTCTATTACATCGACTTCACGGTCTTCAACATAGTCTGCTTCTCCACCCTCAGCATCCAATTTCTTCGAAACATCATCATTCACCAAGGGCCTTTGCTCTCCACAAAATTGTCAATTCTTGGTGGGTTTGAATTCATTAAGAGCTTCAATGCACCACACTTGCATGACAAAATGTTTGTTCAAAGCAGTCAATACCACTTCTTGAACAAAATCCATTTTCAGAACACTCGATTTTGCTCCAAATTCACGAACTTAATCAAATCCTTGAAGCGATGCGCTGGCAAAACCTTAGGCCCCAGGCCAGCATCGAAACAATCCTAAATTGGCCACAAACCGGAAAACGCCCAAATACAAAAAACTAACGTCCAAACCCCACTGCGTTTAGATGATACTTCTAAAATAGACATGTCGATCCATCAAAAACCACAGAAAAATGCAAAAAGCTTCCCTGAAATGAAGAACAAAGCCAAATATCAGTAACAAACAGAAGCAAACAGAATCTGCATGTGGGTATAAGTAGAATACATCAAAGTAATTCAAAGTTTTTCGAATTTCAGTGAGGAGATGAGAAAATTTCATTCAAGCTTCTGTAGTGAATCTGCACGTGCCTCTGTTCTACTTCTCTCCACTGGGCACACTGCTGACATATCTGGGGAGAAATGGGGATACTAACCGTGGAGTGTGGATGAGTTGGGTACTTGCATATTCCTAAAATTCTAAATGAATAAAATTTTATTTATTTATTTATTTTCAATTTTTTATTTATTTATATTTTTATCATTTTCTAGAAAATATCCATCCCACTTCCTGTTCCTTCATATTACATTTTTTTTTCTAATTAAATTCAAGGCAAATAAGTTAAAGATTATTAGTTGATATTTGAATAATTTGCTCATAGGATCAGAATAAATATATTTTCACAAAACAAAATGGATATCCCTTATGCAACAGTGTTTTTTTGTCTTCATTTTGAATGTAAATATTCTTTGAATTTGATCTAAATTTAAATAGAGTTAAATATCATTAATTATGGATATAATTTGGTTTTTATTATTTTTAAATATTAAATCTATTTATGTCATCACATAGACATGGAGAGGAGGAATCCTAGATTTGAGTCATCCTAGACTTGAGTCTCAATGAAGACAATTTACTATATTGTAAATTAAATATATTCATCTTTTAAATTTTTGTTGACAGTTAAACATTTTAGTTACAATGTAATACATATCCTCATGAATCAACCAGACCTACTCCTCTTTATATCTTTGCGCTTTTTAAAGCGTTAAGTGTTCATGCCTCAAACTAAGCATGATAGGCATTAAAATATTTAAAATCTTTCTAAATTAGTTTTTTTTTTAAGAGACATAATTTTATTGATTCAAATTAGCTTATATTTGATAGAAGCAATATAATCAAATTCATTAAAAGCTTTAGAGAATGACAGAATATTCAAGTTAATAGTATAAATAATCGACTCAAAGCCTATATATTTGATAATCCTATAATGATTAGAATATATATAATTCTAGTTCTAACAACCATGATTTGATGTCTTTGGCCAATCGAATATGTTTTCCCATTTGAATGTCGCCATTATTGCATCGAGACAAGCATAACTACACATTGTAACAAGTGGGTAACAAAATCACAAAAACAAGTAAAAACTTCGATCTATATGAAAAGTCATTTTATTGAAAAGAAAATGATAAAAGAGATAATGAAAAGAGTTGAATTTAAGGCAAAAATCACCCATTTTTTCTTAAGGAAAAGGGTTAACGAAAAATAGAGGAGATGACTGGGTTTTGAAAAAATCTTTCTAAATTAGTTTTTGTTTTATATCATAAACTTTTTCAATTTATTATAGTACGATTATTATGTATTCTTTCAAATTTCTTATATTCACTCTAATTAAAAAAAAAAATACATATAGAATAAAATCTTGAGATCTTCCAAATAAAAAATTTGAGATTTTAAAAACTAGCAATCTTTATAATTGTCGTATCATTTCGTATGGTAGTGATACGTTTAAATAGCGGGGCATAAATAGGAGGTCATAGATTTGAGCATTGAAGAAGACAATTTATATTGTATAAATCAATTGTTTGGTTAGCTGAATCTTACAAATATTTTAAAGATTTTGTGAAAAATTAGAAAAAATATATATTTTAAGAAAATATTTTAAATATTCTTAAATCTTTCAACACAATCTAAAATGAATGCACCACATTAAGTCATTAATTTTTATAATTAAGTCAAAAACTCTAATTTAATTGGATTCGTGAGAGACTAACCTTTGAGATATTGAGAAATGTATTGAGAAGTATTATAGTGATTATATTTTAAGCCATCATTATTTCTACAAAATTCTCAACTGACTTTTATTTTGGGTTCTAGAGATTTATAACATTATACGTGTTTTTTTTTTATAAATATTTGCCATATTATATTTATAATACTTTGCTATGAATTTAATCATAGTTAAATATCTCATATATCCATCCCATCATTTTATCATTTAAGTCATACCTCAAAGGCATAACTTCAATGAGGACATAACTATCAAGATGTTGATGAATCTTAATAAGTATTGTGGGGTTATTAGTTGTATTTATAAAATAAATCAATTTGTCGTTAAAGAATATCTTATGTAACGATCAAATTCTTCACTCGATAGTGTTAAGCTTAAATTCTTTATATATGAACCTTCACCTTTTCGATAGGGCGTAGTGGGACACCACAATTTATATCTTTTTATTTATTAAATTTAAATCAAATAAATATTAACAAAAAAATTACAGTAATCAAAATTTATAATTTTTTTACAATTAAACACTTTAGTAACAAAGTAGCAAATTATCTTTATTGGGACTCGTACTTGAGACCTTCCACTCCCTATGCTTTGCCTTTTTGAATCGATTATTATAACTTATTAATATGATGAAGATTCATAATAATAATTAATATAGTCAGAGGAAATCGGTAATTGTATGATATGTTGAACTTTAAATTATATGTTTTATGGCTAAAAAATGTTAGAAGTGTGGTTTGAAAAACTCCTCTTAAGGCTTTTTAGACATTTAGTGTAAAAAAAAAAAAATATTCCTCAAAAAAAAAAAAAAAATCCTAAATCTAATATAGTTTTGTCATATGGATCTAAAAATGTTTTTGAAGATACACTTTCTCCTAAAATTTTAATTTTTTTTTAATAAAGAAAGCTGAAAATTACCTCTTGAAGATCACCTTCATAATTTTAAAAATTTTAAATTTACACTCAAAGTGTATTTTAAAGAGATACCTTCGTTATTTTGAAAATTTTGAATTTAAATTAAAAATATATCTTGAAAAAACACTTTCTAAAAATTTTGAAAACACTTTTTAATAATTCAAAAAATTGAAAATGTCTCTTAAAGAAATATTAAAAAATTATTGAAATATTATACTGAAAGTGATACACTTTCTAAGGGTAAAAATTGAAAATATTTCTTAAAGAGGCGTCTTTTAAATAACTTTTGTTAACTTTTTACTATCAAAAGGTACATTTAAAGTTTTATCATAGCACGTTAAGTTATGTGGAAAAAACTATACAAAACTATATTATAATTGGGATTATTTTCAAACTATACTTTTTTAAGAATTTTTTTGTATTTTCGAAACATGCCTTCCCTCCTTGAGCAGTGGCAGTGGCAGCCAATCCGTCTTGGCTTGCGTGAAGATATTAGGGAATCGGTAAGATCGTAAGGCGGTGATAAAGCATACCGCGAGTCTTCCATTGCATTTCGTGATGTAACATACAAGATTTTTTTAAATATTTAATTTTTACTTATAATTAAATTAAAATTTCATTATGATTTTTATAGTTTAGTAATAACTTAAAATAAAATATTTAGAACAATAAAGTTTAATATATTAATGTATATGATTACAACAAAATAAAATATTTAGAACAATAAAGTTTAATATATTAATGTATATTATTACAACAATTATATTTAAACCAAATAAGGTATAGGACTCACCACTAAAATAATCGGTCCAAAATAGGTTGACTAACCAGGCTCTAGCTCATATTACCACCTCTAAGTATTATCAAATGGTACAATTATATTTTAGTTGAACTTCAACATACAAAAATTATCACAAAATCTTCAACGTTCCATTCAACATCAATCAGTGTTTTAAAAATTAAGATAATGGATATTGATATCCAAAAGTTGCCAAAATAATCTTAATTTAGTTAAAATTTTAATTAGAAAATTTGGTATTACGCTTGTTACTTTAATTTTACTGATATTTCTTTCATTATTGAATATATATATATATATATATATATATATATATATATATATATATATATATATATATATATATATATATATATATATATAAGATTTAATGAATTGACAATTTACAATAACTTTGTGAAAATATTAAAGTTTATTTGAAAAGTATTTTTAAAAAAAAATTAGAACAATTTAATATTAGATAGAATCAAATTTTCTTTTAATTTAAATTTTATTTATTTTTTAAAAATAACTTTTATTCATTTTTTAAATCATAACTTTTATGTATAGTACTTTATTTTAATTATTTTAATATTTATATTATTATTTCTTAAAATAAATCTAAAAATAAATGAATATAATATTTTATTTTTAACTATTTCTTATTTATTCTATTAAAAAAATTGGAAAATTTTATGAGAATACCATTTAATCAAAATTTTGGCTTTTTAATTGATTTTTTTTTCAATTTATTGCTATATAAGAAATTCCTTAATAAAAAAAGTATCATATGACAACTTTTAAGAATATATTTATTCCTTTCAAGCTATATCCAAGGAATTTTAGAGGTTTTATGGAGAGTTAATTTGTAAATTTTGAGGATCATCCTCCTCAAACATAATTCTCCTCTAATGTCATCTCTAAAGCTTCTCCAACAGTTTGGCATGGTCAGCTCAAGCATCCTGTCCTGAAAAATCTCCAACATCTTATCTCCTCTGGTTCATTCTCCCTTTCATATGTCATTTCCTTGCTTTTACTTATTCATCATGTTTGTGTAATTAAAGATAACGTCTCCCATTTGGTGAGTCTAGTCTAACGAGTCATGGTCACCTTGATTTGGTTTGCGTTGTTGATGTTTGAGAGTATACTTTATCACGTCAGTTAATGGTTTCAACTATTACATTATCTTTGTTGATCATTTTACAAAGTATTCTTGGTTATATCCCTTAAGATTAAAATCTGATGTGTTTGTCATTTTTCGTCAATTTAAGGTTGTTGTTGAAAAATATTTTTCATCGGCAATTATTTCAATTTATTCTTATGGGTTCGAGAAATATATTGCCCTTAAATCCTTCATAGTACCCTTGAATTCAATATCTCCAAACTCCACCTTACACTCCCCAACACAACGACATCATTGAGAGACGTCACAAACACATTGTGGATACTGGCTTAACCCTTCTCCATCAAGTCCCTCATCAATATTGGTCCTATGCTTTTCAAACTACTGTTTATTTAATAAACTGTCTCCCTACTCCAATTCTTTAGTTTTCCTTGCCCTATGAAAAATTATTTCATCAAAACTAAATTAATAAATTGAAAGTATTTAGATGTCTATGTTTTCCTTGGCTAAAACAATACATGTCTAATAAGCTTGAACAAAAATCATCTCCATGTCTTTTTATGGTTACTCTCTTCACCAAAGTGCTTACCTCTATTTGGATATTCACACTCACAAAATTTACACTTCTTGTCATGTTCGGTTTGTTGAAACTCAATTTCATTTTTCTAACTCAATGTCTATTCTAGAATCTACATGCCCTTTGCCTTCTTGGACTTTGTCATCCTCTTCCTTTCCTATTGCCTCACTATCCTCTACACTACATCTAGCACCAGCTCACCATCTCCTAATTGCTTCTACTAGCCCTCTACCTTGGCCATCCATAGCAACCATGCCTACACTTTCAACAGGATCAGGTACTTCTCAATCTTGTTCACTTCCTATTTCAGTATCCCAACTGTCCCCACTATCTCCAATTCCCTCTTTGTGGACCCTACCGTCAAATAGGCGTTCAGCTTTTAAATGAAGAAAATGTGAGTTGATTTTCGAGTTTTGGAAAATCCGTCCCCGATGAGGAATAGGTTTGCTGGGTCGCCACTTACTTTTATTTTTATTTTTAAGTGGGGAAAAGCAAGTAATAATAAAAACCCCTAATGACTCCAAGTTAGGAAAAAGCGGGTTTGCGAAAACTAAATTTTAGGTACCGGGATCAGTTTACCCATTGGGAAGATACCTCATGCGAGGTAGTATCCCGCTAAGCCCGGAACTCGGTCTCTACTAATGAATTGGGTACATGGGGGCATATAGGTCAAAGATCAAACAGCCTCCTAGGATAGACGGTTGACCTCATCACATAGTCCTAAGTGGTATTTGGCATGCATATGAATTCAACAATCAGACCAATGGCGCGTACCTGGGGTCCCTTGCCATGTGCTGCAAAAAAAAGGTTAGTTGATCGCCCAAAGCACACAACAACTATTCAAAACCAAACACCAAAATTCATACCAAAGAGGTTAAGATAATCAACTAAATTCTAACGAACAAACAAACGATCCTAATTTAAAAAACTAACTCTTCAATCAACTATAAAGTGAAACATAGTTAACTTATGTAATAAGATTTTCAATTTAACCCGACCACCAAGACTAAAATTTGAAACACTAACTTTTAATTTGATAAACAACAAATCTATTTTTTTAAGAGCACTAATTTTTCCATCTAGGCTAAAAGTTAACACTAATTCTTTTTATTTTTTTATTTTTAAAAGCGTATTACCTCTTACTTCTTCTTCTTTTTTTATTTTTTCATTTATTTTAGTATTTTACTAGAGATGAATTTTAATTTGGCAACAACCAAACTAATTTTAAAAAATAACTAACTTGTCCTATCTAATCAAAAAAAATTAAAACAAATTGCTAGAACATTCATTTTCATTTAAACTAAAATCATCTTACCTAATACCCAGAATTTTTCAAAGCAAACGGAATATAAGTTATCAAACTTATCAAACTAAGATCCTAAGCATCAACATAATCAAAAAACATTTAGAAGTTATTTTAACCAAAATTCCATGATTAATATTACCCAAAAGCATCAAGAATCATTTTACTAAAATTGTAGCTTATCAATATAATCTAAAACATTCAGAAATAATTTTTACGAAAACAACAACCCAAAAGCAACCAGAAATAATTTTCACTAAAACTCTAAACATCAATATTACCCAAAACATTCGAAAATCATTTTTACTAGAACTCTAAACATCCATATAACCTAAAAAAAATTCAGAAATCATTTTTACTAAAACTCTAAACATCAATAACCCAAAAGCATTCATAAATCATTCTTACTAAAACTCTAAACATCCCTATAACCTAAAAAATTCAGAAATCATTTTTTTGCCTGAACTCCTGAGCGTCATTATGACCCAAGAGCGTTTTGGGAGATCTGTTTTTGCTAGATTCTGAGTTTCGTATGACCTAAGAAACGATTTCGTAAAGTCATTTTTTGCTAAGGCTTTAAGACATCGATAGCATGGCCTAAGGCGTTCTTAGATCGTTTTTTGCTAGGAGCTTTCAGAGCGTCCATGACCTAAAAGGAGTTCGGGTCGTTTTGTTAAGGCTCTAGGCTTGTCCAATATGACCTAAAGGTTCGAGTCATTTTTTTGCTAAGGCTTTAGGCGTCAGTATAACTCAAAGGGTTCAGTAATCGGTTTTGCTAAAGACTTTAAAGACATCCAGTATGACCTGAAGGCGTTCGTAAGATCGTTTTGCTAGGGCTTTGAGCGTCCGCTATGACACAAAGTTTGGATCGTTTTGCTAAGGCTCTAGGCACATCCATATAACCTAAAAAAAATCAGAAATCATTTTTACTAAAACTCTAAAAATCAATATCACCCAAAACATTCAAAAATAATTTTAACTAAAACAACTAAACCTCAATACAACCTAAAACATTCAGAAATAATTTTTACTAAAGCAACTAAACATCAATATTACACAAAAGCAACCAGAAATTATTTTTATGAAAACTCTAAACATCAATATAGCCCCGAAACATTCAAAAATATTTTTTTACTACAAAGCAACTAAACATCAAAAACATTGAAATAATTTTTACTAAGACAACTAAACATCAATATAACCTAAGAAACGGCTTCATAAATAATTTTGCTAAAGCAACTAAACAATGTGTACCTAAAACATTGAAATATTTTCTCCGAAACTACAGCAATCGAATGACGATATTGGTATACAATACAGAACAAGGACAAGGAGCCTACAAAGTCTCTTCCCAAATGTGATCCACGGTCCAGATGGCCATGGTTGCCTCTTAAAATCAGAAATGCAGTCATCCATCAAAGCTACTCAAACCATAAAGTTGCAAACAAGAACCCCTTCGAATCCAAGATATATCCTAAAGAAGCCATAAAGAAACATTCATTTCTCTAAACCAGATTCGAACAACTCAGAAGATAAACCAAAATAAATAGATAAGTAAAATAACATAACGTAAAACTACAAGAAGTCGCTTACCTGGAACACGCTGTAGCGTGCTTCCTTGCCTATTACCAGTCTTGTCTCCAAATACTTTCTTCTCCACTGAACTGTCTACTCTTCTCTCAAGCTTCCTCCCCCTTTTTCTTTTCCTTTTCTTTTTGTTCTTTCTCCCCCCTCCTTTTATTCGTCAAACCTCCCTCATTTTGAAAACTTCCACCCTAAGAAAGATCCTTTCACCTTCTCTTAAAAAACTCTGTGCCTCTTTAAAAATATCCTCGATTTTTTCTATCATGGAGAACCCAAGATCTCTTTTTTGGGAACTCCTTTTCCCATTCTCCCAAAACCCATTAATCATATATATTTTCCTTTTATCCATGTATTTTTTTTTTTGTATTTACGTTAATGAAATCCTTCAAAATCATGTAAAACAATAATGTAAAGAATACATTTCCAAATATATTACCTTACATTAAAATAAACAAATAAAATAGAATAAAAACAATTTTGAAATCATCAAACTAACAAATAAAATTAAAAAAAAACATTTTGAAATTGTCAAACTATCAAAATAAAGCATTTTTAAAATATTAAATAAATTAAATAAGAAACAAACATCTTCTTAAAAAAATATTAACCTAAATAACTAAAAATTATTTTTCGAAAACATTTAATTAAATTAGAAATAAATAACAAATTTTCAAAAAGATGAAAAAGTAAAAGTTCCCTTTTTTTTTAAAAAATATTAGAATTAAAATAAATGGTAAAACTACTTTTTTTAAAATGATCAAAATAATAATAAAACAAATGAATAGATAAATCAAATAAGTAACATAATAAAAGTAAAACAAAATAAATAAATAAAGGAGTCATGTATTAAGCGAGCCATGCAAACCGTGTCACCCATACAAGCTATGTGGTAACAATGGAAGCCACCTAAAGGCTTCAACCAGAGTGGTCAATGATCGGGTGAAAAGAATATGTCAAGAGGACAAAATTTTGGGTCTACAAATATGCCCATAACCCCGGTAGAGTGAATGAAACGATGGTTAGCGAGTGCGTAGTACGGCCGACGGATGGTGAAATGAACTCTAGTGAAAAATTCTAAAGACCCGACAATTTTGTCCATACTGTATAATGAAAGCTAAGGGAATTGGTCACGATGACTGGAGGACTAATGGATCCAAACACGATGTCGAAGAAGATAAGGAATCCGGACATTACACCGAAGAGAACTAATGGGATTCAGGTGCGATGCTAGAGGAGATAGGAGAATCCGGACACGATACCCAAGAAGATAAGAAGATTCGGGCACAATGCCGAAGGGAAAAAGAAGATCCAGGCACGATGCTAGAGGTGGTATAGAGGAATGCGGACCATGATACCAGGAAATCTTAAACATAAGGACTAGAGGATTCGAGTGTGATGTCGGAGAACCACCGAAACAAAAGGGGATCGATCCGGGCGAGTATCGGAGAACCCAATACAAAAGGATCGAATGCGAGGCAAGTCTGGAACCTAGAACAAAAGGATCGAATCAGAGCAAGTGCTTGGGAGAATCACGAAACATAGAAGAGAGAGAGGGTTGATCGACGAGTGCTGGAAAGGGTCCGGGCGAGTACTGGGAAAGGGTATAATCTGGGCGAGTGCCGAAAAAGTAGAAATCCAGGCAAGTATCGGAAAAGGTAGGATCCGGGTGAGTTTCGGAAAGGTGGAAATCTGGGCGAGTACCAGAGAAAGGTCCAGGCGAGTACCGGGAAAGGGTAGAATCCGGGCTAGTGCCGGAAAAATAGAAATTTGGGCGAGTACCAGAGAAGGGTTCGGGCGAGTATCGGGAAAGGGTAGAATTTGGGCGAGTGCCGAAAAAGTAGAAATCCAGGCTAGTACCGGGAAATGGTAGAATCAGTCTTGGGAAGGTGAAAAATCTGGGTGGGTACAGAGAAAGGTGGAATCGGGGTGAGTGCACCGAGAAGATCCGAGGTACCAGGGAAGGTGGGATCAGAGCGAGTGTCGGAGAAGGGCCCCAAGTGAGTGCAGGGAGAAGGATCGGAGAAGGGTGGGAATTCGGGCGAGTCTGGGAGAACCGCAAACTAAAAGGGATGGGGATGCCAAAACTAAGGCTCTAAGATGAACTAAGCGGAATGGGGATGCCCTAAAACGAAACCTAGAAAAATGGAGACTTAGGATGCAAGCGAATGCCGACCTTGATGACAAAAGGGTATGCCCAGTGTGATGTCGAGAAAGTGTGATAAAATGACAAGCGAGAAAAACACAAACACCACTAACAAGATGGAAGAAGGAGGTCATACAATAGGACAATCTCTAAATGTGACCCAATGTGAAGGAAGGGTTATGCGGTCAGAGTATCAACGCCAATGTCAAATCCCATAGCTACATGCGGTCAAAGTCAGAAGTGAAAACATCACGATCCATTCATTCGCGAAAAAATCAATCCATTTTATTCCACAACATCCAATATCCACAAAGCGATATAGGGTATGCGGTGTGCCTCGATATGCAAGTGCCTCGATAAAAAAAAAACACTTAAATAAATTTCTGAAGACCCCATCGTCTGAACAAGCGAACAAGACAACATATGGGGTGTCTTGGTGTGCACCATTGAGTTGGCAGTATGCGATCGACCCTAGAGCTAGCCCTTAAACACTCTGGCATGAAGAAACCCCGGCGCATGAGAGTTGAAGGACCTAAATGTAAAAATGGGAAAAAGAATGCAAAAATGTAAAAGGCTAAACATGGCCTTATTTTGGAATCAAAATATCCCACATTTTGGTCTTTGGGATAGGGCAAAACGTGAATGAGAAGAGAGGAGAAGAGAAGAGGAAGAGAAGAGAAAAATAAGAAGGCCAAAAGGTATGAATTCTACGAGTTTTGTATGGAATGTATAGAACCTTAAGATACATGTTTGGATCTTAGGAAGTTAACCAACTTCGAATTTGAATTGGGTTTGGAAAAACCTAAGTAATCTCTATGTTTGGTGTGGGTTGAGTTAGAGAACTCGCAGGAGGCGTACTAGAGAGGCCATGAGTTTTATTGTATTTTTGGTTAGATTGGTCAAAAAATGACCAAATATAGCAAAATCTAGGCAAAATGTCGGGGGTCCTATGCAGCAGCGTAGTGACCCACGCTGCGGCGAAGGTCCACGCTGCGGCGAAGGTCCACGCCCGCGACGAAGGGTTCCTTCGTCGCAGCGTGGCCGAGAGGGGGAAATTGGCCACTCTCGAGTTTGCCGCGGCTAAGCTACTATTCATAACACATAAATTTATGTGTTTTGTTTGTTTCGTTATTCCGTCCTTCCGAGGACTTGTCTATTGGATTAATGAGGACCCTATAAGTGTATATAAGGGTCCATTCATGTTAAAAATGTAAAAGAAAAATTAGGCCGTGCTGCCCGCCTCGGCCCGGAAGTGTGATGTGGAGCTGACTTAATGTACATGATAAGATAGTCATTATATGATAAAGAGTCGACTATAAATACTATTTATATGGATAATTAGGTTATATAGAAAAGTATAGTTAAATATTTAAAAGAGATTGTTTGAAAATGAATATCTCATAAGTATACATAATATCAATAGGTATTCATGTATATGAGATATCTTTTCTAATACCTACAGTTAATAAGAAAACATAATACAAAATTGATTGCCTTTTGCTATGTTGCGGGTAGTTGGATAGATAGGCATGCCTATAGGGACATAGTTGCTGCAGCATACAGTTTACAGATATCGAGGCCCCGTTTGGGTCGATGACATGAATCCCGTTTGGATGGCTTCTCGCGGCCCGGATTTGGGTCCTCTGAGATCAACGTCTGCATTATAGTGATAGTACCTTCGGTACATACGAGGATAAGACGGTGATAGTACCTTCAGGTATATCTGGTTCTCTCAGCATCCATACATGGTATTTACCGAGGGCATGAACATAAAAGAAAATGAAAAGTATACGCAAAGGAAATGTATAAAGTATATGATATGATATGAGAGGCATAGCATTGCTATGTGATGATAGTATACAATTACAAAAACAAGAAATACAATATAAGATGACACAAAAAGTATATGAAATACGATAAAGAGAGAAACATGTTATGAAAAAAGAAAGTAACATGAGAAATGGAATAAATATATGTACATATATGTGTCATAAAGATGTGCATGTGTTTAAAGTGGGATGACCCCTTGTTATTGCCCCACCTTATTGGGCTTCCCACTAAGGGTGTAAAGAAATCTTGCCTGGTGTTTTCATCCGTATAGGTGCAGGAAAGAGAGGGAAACCACGGGACGGAATGATCCGCGCTCGGCGGTCGAAGGCCACATCGATAGGTGCCCATTGGAGACCTTTTGAGGTACATTTTTGGCCATAAGTATTGTTTTGTAAACAATGAAAATTATTGTAAATGTTGAACATTTCCATCTATGGAGCTTGTATATGTATTTTGTAATCCGTTGCTACATAATATAGTACAAGTTAAATGTTTAACATTATATTAAAGTTATAAATTTATAGTTAGTGGTATTAGAGGCCCAACTGGGGGCATTACAAGTTGATAGTAATAGAGCATCCCGGATTCGGTTTGGACCCGCTAATCGTGTCGGATCGAAGAAAGGGTGCGACATCTTAAGTTTAGGTCAAGGTCATCTCTACCCTAACCACTAAACTCAAGAGTCATTAAGCTTAAGAATTCTGTTTACCATGTTAAACCCTAGGATATCTCTACCTCTAGGCGTTGAACAATAATTCATATAGGTCCCTTGCGACAAATCTAGCTTCTCAGCCTAGATTCGAAAGCAAATAATCAAATAGGTAGTGATCAACAAACTATTTGTAATAAAAACTATATAGATACCCAATGAAATAAACAACTATATAATAGAAATTAATCCAAAGTTAGAAAATCCAAAAGCGAATCAAGACTACATCATAGCCATAGGAAAACAAACTAAAACATACTAAGAACGAAAGAAAACATAAAGGGAGGACATAAGGTAGAAAACAGGAAAATTTGGGTTTTGATGAAGAATCTTCATCTCCTCCTTGAGATCTCGTCGGTGAGGCTTCCAGTTCGACCACAAGATTTCTCATCGTCGTTCCTAATCTCGACTCCTCTGCACTCCGAGAATCGTGCCCTAGGGTTTTCTGAGGTGTTTTCCCTGTCTCAACTTCTCGTCACAACTCCTCTCATTTTCCTTCACTTCCTTGAGGCCATAACTTTGTCGCTGAACTCCAAATTGAGAATATTTGGTCTCGTTGAAAGCTTAATGAGCATCAAATATGGATAGTTCTAGAGAACATTTTAGAGTTGATAATAAAGACGGAATTAACAAAGTATGCAAACTAGTCAGATTTTGAGCACTCTTCTCTTCTTCCTTCTTCTAAAAACCATAATTTGATTATTATTTGAGTCAAATTGAGTGAATAAGGGCTCTTTAGAAAGCGAGGAGTCTAATATCCATAAATAAAAGATTGGATCCATGGGAGGTCGTGCATAGCTAGAAAATATTGAAATCTGACCATTTGTTGCTGCATATGGAATTTGCTGATTTCTGTATTTGATGCCTTTTTGCTCCGTTTTGATCTTGTTTTCACTCCTTTAGCTCCAGACTTGCCCTACATCAAAATATGAGAGAAACAAGCATTAAAAACTTTGAAATCACATTAAAAACATGTGTATGATAGGAGATTAATGATAATTAAATTGATGTAGATTACAACTATCAGTACACTTTCAATAGAAGTCTTTATACAACAACCTGCTAGCTTCCTTGATCGTAATCATCCTTCCTTTCTCGCTTTCTACAAGCGTTGTCTCAACATTTTTCTATCAAGGACCTTGGGGATCTTCACTATTTCCTTGGAATTGAGGTGCTTCCCACACCATATAGATCGCTCTTAACCCAGCATAAGTATATCTGAGATTTACTTGAAAAGACCAACATGGCTGGTGCTAAAGAGTGTGCCACACCGATGACTTCCACTCAAATTCTCCAACTTAGTGATGGTTCTCCTCCCATTAATGCTACCAAGTTCAGGCAGGTTGTAGGCGCATTACAATACCTATCCTTGACACGCTATGACATCTCTTTCGTTGTCAACAACTTGGCTCAATTCATGCATTGCCCATCACAAATCCATTGTTCAAGCGCGTTCTCCATTACACCTGAAGTCACGTTCATCCATGTTCTTTTTCTCAAGTGTCATCACCCTCTTAATCTCACAGCCTTTACTAACGTTGATTGGGTTGGTGATTATGATGATCAATCAACCACCTTACATTCTATCTCTTAATGGGAATGCTATCTCTTGGTGCTCAGTAAATGAAATATGTGGCCGATACTTCCACCAAAGTAGAATGTCGAGCCCTTGCCTCATGCCATGGAAGTACTTTAGCTTAAGTGGCTTCTCGGTGAACATATGTTGAGATTACTCTTATCTCCAAATATTTTTTTGTGATAACGTTGGTGCGACATATCTTTCTATCAACCTTGTTTTCCACTCACAGATGACAATTTTCTGGAACTATCATTTTGTTTGTGATCATGTGGCTCGTGGATCGTTTACTGTCGCTCACATCTCCATAAAAGACCAGCTTGCATATGCTCTCACTAAGCCGTGGTCATCACTTCCATTTCGGCTGTTGTCATCTAAGATCGGTGTGTCTCCGATGAGACATGTCGTCTTCTTGAGAACTGTTAGAGAACCATCACTTATTAGACTGATGGCTACATCATCAATAAACAATCCGCCATTCATCTATTGTAACAAACAAGTTCAAATTTAAATATACGTTTTGTAAATATATATATATATATCCTACACTATATGTAAGAGTTAAAAAACCTCTGATAAAATATTTCATCTTCTAAATGCTGATACTTATTATAGACCTCTTTTTGAAGGCATGTTTTGGAAACTAGTGGTTATATTGATGATGCTTTTTTATTCCCGATTCTAACGTGTTCTTATGTTCACGTGTTCTTATGTTCTTAATCTCTTTTGATCAGTTATCTTTGTTATTTTATTCTTAGCACCCCCTAGTTCCATATTTTCATAGAGTTCCTAAGCTTTATCACGAGGAGGTAACTTTTCGTCCGATTTGCTACTATATTGACACATTGTAGGCAATTTTTAATTATTTAGGGGATGGGTATGCCTTTTTATTGAGATAACTTTGTTTTTTTTGGAAATTAGTGTCTTCAATCCAATTTTTTCAAAATTTTGCATACTGATTGGTTGTGTGTTTATTTTACTTTTGAATGATTGTGTGTTGGTAGTTGTTGTTGGTGCCTTATTTATCTCATTAGGTATTGACTTTGATATTTTGAGATTAGTAGCAGAGTTGGGATAATTTAGTGTTTGCTTGATCTTGGATTTAAGGATCCTTTGGTTGTGGGCGACTTAGTTATGGAAGTTCCCATGCTTTTACCTAATTATTTCTACTTGGAACTTGCCACACACTGAACACACTAGATCCTCAATATATGTTTAGGCACCGACACACTTTTCTGAACACACTTATCCTTTGTAATTTATTTATGACTTTAGTAGTGTTGGGACACCTTCCAAAAGAAAGGCTAATGTGCCGCCTACTAAAAAAAAAAAATCCCTTGAAAAAAGATATAGAAAATCAGAAAACAAAAAAGAACAAAAAGAACAAAAAGAACAAAAAGAGTTATGAAATAAGTCAATTGATCCAATCGAAATCTTGAGTACAGTCCGAGGGGCCTTCTTAAAGCCTAATTCCCTAAGCTAATTGGTTGAGAGTCATTGATTTCACTACTTGTTACATGAGACAGAATATGGATTTATTTCATAAGTAGGTGCCTTGGGACTTGTGTTTTTCAAGTTAAGTGTTGGGACTAAAGTTCAAGGGGAACTTAATGCCTAATGCCCTTAACCAACTGGTGGAGAGTTATCGATGAATCTCTGCTACATGGACCATCCTCTAAATACCCTTGGCATTGCACACCTACTGCTTAGCCTTAGTTATTTAATAAAAGGTGTGCTTTTGACATACTCTAGTTCATCATCTATTTTGCAAGTTGAGTTGAGTTTGGTTGGGGGGAGATTTGGTACTTTGTCTATGCTTGGGAGCTAGTCACATTAATACCAAGGTCCACCTAGAAAGGTTAGATAAGGAATTGGTGACAACCATACCTTGTTCACCATACCATTGGAGACCTTGTCCATTAGAGATAGTAAACACCTTGGGATCCCGATGAAGCTTAAATTTAGATAAACCACCGTCAATGCCTTTTGGATAACTTTGGCACCTTCATAACTCCATCTTTGTTTTTATTTGATTGCTTTGGTTTGATTTGTTTTGGTTTGTTTTCATTAGGTTTAATTATTTTTCATTATTTTGATCAATACTCTCTATATTTCACTTTTTCCACTGCTAAGGGACTAGTGTTAAGCTGGTTAGGGTGTGATTCCTGCTCAAAGGTGACATTTTTGAATGCTTAATTCACATGCTTTTGGGTCCTTTGACGGCAATTATGCCAGCCACTTTGGCCAGTTGTTGGTCTCGAACTCTTGAACTAATGTTTCCTTGGAGAATGTTCTATTTAGAAGCCTTTTTAGGTGTGATTTTAACTCTTGGGAGCATGGAGTGAAGCAATGCGATGTCCAAGAACTCAAATGAAGACTTGGGAGAGGAAGAAAAGCATCTAAAGTTGAAGAGAACCAATTTCGCTCTCACCAAGCAGTGAGAGCTAGCATGTATTTTGACGATCTTTTCTGATTTATTTCTATTTTTAGTTTCCTAACATGTTGTAAAGGATGGAAACTATGTAACACTAAAAGGCCCTAGGGACGTGATTTCGTGTATAGATAAAGGAGTAGGATAAAAAAAGCATATACAATTACTAGTCGATTGTTACTTTGTTATTTCAATCTTTTTAGTAAAAATTTTCCGTTCGTTTGTTTTTGCATTACATTTTTATGCATGAGTTACCTTCAATCTATGGCATGCTTCTACCACACAGAATGAGTGAGTAAAATGGTCACATTGGGGATAATGCGAATGCAAGACACAAGGTTGAGGTTGATCAACAAGGTACAAGCTACTCTTGAAGGCACATTAATTCGATTGTGAAAAGTCCCAAATGAGTCAGACCAGTAAAAGCCTTGAGCACCTTTAAATAACTACACCTTTAAGATTAAAATGTCTGAGAGTAGTGGATTTTATCTCATCTGTGTTAGGTATTCGGTTAACATAATTAAATCTTTGAAGGACATTTAGGAACCCACTATACCGTCATAGTCGATTATGCCTTACCGATGGATTAAGTACTCTATGATTAGCAACCAAATGATCTTGATTAGAACGTTAGATGTACAAAATCTTCTAACTGCATAAGCAAAATTATGTGTTGTATATCTAAGTCTATTGAACTCCTAATGATCTGAGCATCTTAAGTGTAAAACTTGAAATTTTCATAATGCGTGAGGGAATCATTAATTTATTGTTCTCTTAGTTATTAAAAAAAATTAAAATGTTCGCTATTCACAAAAGTGTGCTTCTATTGATAAAGGCGGAACCTTAACCA
The DNA here is from genome assembly GCA_016808115.1 of Tetrastigma voinierianum. Lineage (NCBI taxonomy): Eukaryota > Viridiplantae > Streptophyta > Magnoliopsida > Vitales > Vitaceae > Tetrastigma > Tetrastigma voinierianum. The sequence goes on along the minus strand of JAEQBH010002425.1, from coordinate 215,641 downwards.
ATCTCTATTAATTAAGAACTAATTGACTTATCGCTACATAAAACATACTTTTATAGCGTACCTGTCATGCAGGTGCGTGCAAATTATATGTTAGAAGTTAATGATTTTTTAATACTTAACATGTGGGATTCCAAGTGGTGTGTATCGCTCGGAGAATTAAATAGTTATGATCTCTTGATTAGGGATGACAATTTCGTGGGTCTACTAGGTCACTTGGTCTTATTGAGAAGGGTTTAGGTTAGTGCTAATTGGGTTTGGGATTAAAATTAGAACTGGTAATATGAGCTGAGTCCAATAGGCCAGCCCATTTTAGCTCGAATTTTTAGAGGATTAGGTTATAAAATTTAAGGTTCGAATAAAACCGGGCCAATTTTGCCCGACCTGTTTTGGCCCATGGTCCATATGAGTTTGACCTAGGTTAACTCGATTACCCCACTTGGCCCAAATTTTTTATTCAATTTTTTTAAGTAACTTGCTAAGTAATTGAGATTTTGAGTTCATCTATAAAATTTGATATTTTGGCTATCTCTTTTGTAGCATTGGAGTTTTAAAAAAAATAATAATTATAGTATATGATTAATATATTAAACTTTGTTGTCTTAACTATTTTATTTTCTTCCTTAAAAATATATATTTTATTTTCAATTTCTAAATTTATATTTTTATTATAATTTATATGATAATTTAATATTTAAAAAATCTTGTATAAAAATTTAGAATTAAATAAATTACAGATTAATATTAAATATATTTTTATTTATCTCATTAATCCTATTTTAAATATTTACAATTTCATTTTATTATCTTTTAAATTTATTCAATCATATATGTTTTTTTTGATAAAAATGAAGTTGTACCCCTAGTTTCATAAAATTAAATTAAATTTAATAACTAAATTATCAATTATATTTTAAATAATTTTATTAGTTAAGCTAGTGTTAATAATAAAACAATGTTATTTTAAAATAATTAACAAAAATTATACTAATTTCTTTCCTAATATGATTATATCTTTTAGTAATATAGATTTTTTAAATAAATATGATATTTCATTATTAGGCGATTGAGATGAAATTTTGGAAAAATATTTTTATTCCAAACATAAATGAAATTTATATTTGTTAACATTAAATTAATTAATAGATGATAATAATTCAACCACCATTGAGGATATACGTATTTGTAGCATTGAAATCACATGTTATTGGATATAACGAGGATGATGATAAAGATTAGAGACATATGAGATTTCATTTGATACTTTGGAGTTGTTTTTCTCAAATATGTTATTAAGTTATTACTTTATTGTATTAGTACTATTTAGCTAATTAATTTGGTACTTTGATTATAACAATGTTCTAATATTATTTATTTATTTAAATTTATTTACTATTATTATATTATTTAAATTCAATCATTTTATATATTAATTATTATTATATATCTGTATATTATTTATTTTTATTTTAATAATAAATTTGTAAAATTAATTTTTTTAGCATTTTTTATAGTTTTCACTTGTTTTAACCCATTTTGATTCGTAACTCACATGAATTGAGTTGAACTGATAAAAAACTAACCTAAATAAAAATAAGTCAAATTAGCTCAACTCGTACCAGCACTAATTAAAATCTATAACATGGATGGGGATCGGGTTTCCAATAATCTGCCCCCACCCTGATGGTAAAATTTCACAAATATCCTTCATATATAAATATGCATTTCCTTTCCTTTCTCTCTATCTTCTAGGGTTTCATATCATACGCACCTCTGTTGATCTCATTTGGGGTTTTAAGCTACCGCCCGATCATTTGGGTTTCGACCAGTTGACTTGAGGATGTGAGTTTGGGATGTTTCAATCATTCATTGTGAATTTGGGAATGTCGATAAAGGCCTTTTGACGCTCGAATTTGAAAGTAATTCCAAAAATCATTTGAAACCAAGATTTGATCATTGGTCTGTGGATGGAAGATTTTCTCGGTAAGTTGCTCATATTTGAAACTTGTATACATTTTTTTGTGGTTCTCACCTCCCTTCTCTGAAATCTATTTTCCGGGAGAAAGATAAGAGTTTTGCCGACTTCATCTCTACTTTACTTTTGATTCTGGCAACTCAAGTGGGTCTCTCTCGATTCCTAATTCTAATAGTTTTATCGGTTAGTGTTCTCTCTTTTATCCTTTCACTTTGTTTTAGCGATAAGTTACATAGTATTGTTTTTCAATTTCTATCACGATGTTGAATTTTCATCTTTCATGTTCTCTCTCTGAATCAACCATGGCATCATTGTGAAGTATAATATGAGGACCCTTATCTCTAATTTGATGTTACATTTTTTTTTTGGGGTCTTAATGAAATCTCAATTCTCATCCTTTTTCCATGATGGATTAAACTTTCAATGCATTTTGTTTTGTTATGGAATTTTATTTTAAGATTATTTTCTTTTCTCAACAACCAAACAATATGAGATGGAAGATAACATTGTTGATGTAAAGTGTTGTGTTATGTCCCGTTAAATAATGACATCTTTTACTGGGTCGGGTTGGGAATGGGATTTGTAGACGACAACGGGAATACCCTACCCACCCGGCCTGGGTTTGGAAAACCTTTTAAAATTTGGCTCGGGTTTGGGAAACATTCTATATGCCCTGTCCCAAACCCGTCCGGTTGCCATTCCTACTCTTGATGGTTTTGCAAGCAACATAGTCTGTGGAGTCAGGTGAAACCATAATATAATTGTAAATTTCCTTAACTTTGGTTAGAAGCCTCAAAATGGTTGAATCTTCATCTTAGTTGACTTGAGAAGATTAGATGTAGGTCGATTTGCATTAAGGTCACTACAAAATCTTTAGCTTACAATTTTTCTATCATTTCTCTCTTTTATATTTTATTGTTGTTTATTGATTCTTGCATATTAACATCCCCTGACTAGAACTTGACGCATAACTTAAGTACTTGACACACAATAACAATATATGTACCTAAAAGCCATTCTCATGTAAAAGTATCTGTTATACAACACTTCTTTAATGGAAAATTGCACATAAAGTAGTTGGTAAAGTAGTCTCGAATTCACTACATGAACACATAAAATAACCACTGTAAGACAAAACATGCTTATTAACTTAAAATGACTTTTGATATTACAAAGCTTGAACATCTGATGAAGAAGATGTATTTGTATCCTAGCAAGATTCTGTTTGAGTGAAGGTAGCATCCCAAGGCCCAGTCAATTCAGTGATGTCATATTCAACCTCCTCATAATTCTCTTGAGCACATAAATCTCCTTGACACTTTCTAATTCTTTCTAACTCCATGGCAACTTCTATCATTGTTGGTCTGTTCATCCCATTCAAGTTTATGCATCGTCTTGCCAAATGAGCAAATGCATTGATCTCTTCTTAATGCGCCCTCTTTTACAACTTTCGGTATCAAGAAGGTCGATAAGCGATTTTCTTTCATGGACGATATGAAATATGTGGCTAAACTTTTCTCTTCTCCAGATCTAGTTTTCAATATTGGCTTTTTCCCCGTTAAAAGCTCAATAAGAACTATTCAAAACTAAACATCACTTTTTTATTAAATTGGCTTGATTGAAGTACTCGGGGTCCAAATATCCAAAAATTACCTTGTACTTGGGTGGTCAAATGTTTAATTCGATGGTAATAGATTTGAAGTTCAAAATCTGCCACTTTGCTCGATATTTATCATCTAAAGTATATTAGTCGATTTGATATCTCGATGATAAATTGGTGTAGCATTCTTTGAATGTAAGTAAGAAGAGCTCACAGCGACCGGTGGCAATTCGCAAGCGCATTTCCATGTAATCGGGGTTCTTCATTTTGGTCATGGATATGTTGCGAAAGGTTCCGTGGAATGAACTCATACGCGACAAAGGTACTGACTCTAAACAACGGCCTAATAAGCTTAACCACATTTCTATGATTGATTTGGATGAGATGACCTCATTGATGAATTGTCTAAGTTTGTTTTCACCCTTATCTTCAACTTTTAGCTGCGACAATTCTTCCATCCATCCCGACATTCCTTTATAAACAATACCTTGGCTCGCCGACTGATAACCCGATTTGATTTTCATTATAACGATCAGTGGCTTTCTCTAACTCCTTGGAAGTGAACAATGTGGTTTTATCAACATTTCCTGCACTTGAAGATAATTTTTGTTCCAAGAGTAAACCACCGTTTCTTTTAAAGCATTTCTCCTTGTACTTAATTTTGTTTCTCCTTCTTAATTTTCTGTATATCCTCGTACAAAGAATCACCAAGCAATGTCCCAAGAATCTATTGCTATGCCTACACAAATCACAACAAAGAAAAATGTTACTTTGTCTAGTAATTAAAAAAACTACTAATCAACTCACAGAATGCTACTGAATATAGTTTATATCACTCATCAACATATATAAACATAGAGTATGATCTTCTTTGTAAGTATATTAAAATTTACGTGATAAAATGCTATTTCATTATAATTTAATAATCTACATTTTAAAGGAATACTTTTAAGTTCAATTAAATTTGTAAGTTGCTTTATTTCCTCTTAATCGCTTCCTTTTTTTGTTATGGAACACTTATTATTAGTCCATAATTACAAAAACAGACAATCCTAGAATCTTGGTATGTCACTTGTGCCTTTGGTAAAGGAACATTCATTGTGATCTTGCAACAATCATTTTTGTTTCTATGTTCTTATAGAATGCTACCATATTATAATACTATGTTGGTTTCCTTCCAAACTTGGATATTGGATTCTACACTAATTCCCTAATCAAGCTTCCTTCTAGCGAGAGGAAAATGGAACCAAGTTTTGAGGTACTATCTATGCAAGTACTAGTGAAGGCGTTATTGCATTTGGAAAACTAAATGACTCAAAATACCATCACATGATTCCATGCTTAATTTACAATTGGAAGGAGTTGCTACTTGAATATCAAGCGGTATTCATGGCGAAAATGGATATTTTATCTTCATTTTATTTCTCTTTGAATGATAATAAACTACGATCTTAATTTGTGTGTGTAAATATTAAGTTGAGAATAATTATGTATTTTCATTCCATATTAGCAAGGTTTTGAAATATATATAGGTACACATTTTTACATAAATATGATAAACGAAAGTATATAAAATTCATAAAACTACTCTAAAAAGTTTTAAAATATTTTCTTTTCTCAAAAGCACATTAAAATTGATCAAAATAATAATTCTTATCATTCAAGCGAAAATAATTTGAAAAATATATTATTGAAATTTAGACATTAAAAATAAATTATTATTATAGTGAGTTTTATTTAAAAAAAAACAGATAATGTTATCTTTTAAAAAATTATCAAGAAAATAATTATAATATTAAAATTTTAAATATATAGTATTGGAATTTATCCATTAAAAATAAATTATTGTTATTATTATTATATTTGTTATTGGTTATAATTAAAAATATATTAATACTTTTATCTTATCTAATTTATAAAATATAATAATTTTACTAATTATTTGTTTTTATGAATTTTAAAATGAATGAGAAACAATAAAAATGATGTAATGTGATAAAATTAATTGGTAATATATTACTTGAAGGCATATAATATCAGCTTAAACAACTTGGTGGAAAGGAGCTGATTATGATATATCCCAACTTTATTTTAAACTGTGATATTAAGTAACAATATGAATAACGATAGAAAAATAAGCTAGCAACTATATCATACAAACAACTTAAAATAGTTCTTTTAGTTTTTATTTCTTATTATTTCACCATGTGATTGAAAAACAATATTTTATTTTAAATTGTTGTTTCCTAGTAAATGTTTTTAAAAACAAAGTAAACTAACAAATTGTTTTTAAAAAATATTGAGACAGAAAATTTGACTATATAACTGCAAATTTTTACTGAAATTCTGTATTTTTTAATAAAAAATAAGAAAATCCTTTTTACTGTTTTTCTCCATCATTTTCATTAGTAATTATTTTCTCACTGTTTAAAATATTATTAATATGGTTTAGGAAAATAATAATTTTATGTGTTTGAGTTGTGTTTTTGAAAATAATAGCGAAATTTATTTTTAAATTGTTTTATACTATCCTACGAAACAAGAACAAAAGTTGAGAAACTTAGGGCATTAGTTAAAAATATGTATAAAAGAAATTTAAAAATGATTTTATCTGTACAAAGAAAAAAAAATAGATAGCATGTATTTTATTGTATCTTAAACAACTTCTTAAACAATTAGTACTTGTTTTTTTTTTTTTTTTTAATTTTCACAAAGATATCCATAGTATTCTGAAAAAAAAAATCTCTTTCGAACTTGAAGACCGATTCAGTTAATTTTAATTTAATTCTCTTTTGGTTACCTTTTTTCTTTTTTCTTTTTTCTTCTTCCTATTTTTGAAAACAAAAACAAAGATCGCTTCTATGTAACATCATGCCTGAAACTTGGTTTCTGATCTTAATAATTATTCATTTATTTTTCTTAAAAAGTTAATCAATTTTTTAAAAATTTTAATTAGTAATTTTTCAATTTAAAATATATTTTCAAAATTATTAGCTTTAAAACCATTATATTTATTCTAAAGGAAAAATTGTTATTAATTTCCTTTTTCCGATTTGTAACTGAGAGTATAGGAAAAGAAAAAGAAAAGAATAGCAACATACCTGGCAACACTGTTATTCCTTGGTGACTTGGATCAATGATTGTCTTGTTGATATAATAATCGTAACTTCATGTTCAAATAAATTTAGCTCTTAAGTTCAGCGAAATGATTCAAATTAACAATAATAAAAAAGTAAAAATTAAAGAATCGGGTAAAAAGAAAAAGAAAAAAAGCAAGGAATCGTGTTCAGGAGGCCTGGGAGGATTTTGCTTGGTATTTTTTTTGAAATAAGTTAAAGATATAAATTCAAAAAATGTTTGGTAATCATTCTCATTTTTTTCTTAAACAATTATTCATTTTGTACAAAAAATATTCTTTTTCACTTCATATATTTAAGGGTGCTTATTAAACGAAATGTTACTTAAAAAAACAATGAGATCTGGTACATAAAATGAGGCTAAAAATTAAGGTTAGTTTATTTACAGTTTTGGAAACTATTTTTTGTTAGTATTAAAATAATGTTATTTGTGTTTTTAAAAACTGTTTTCAAAAATAATTTTGAAAAACAAGAGCCAAAGTGGCCCAAATTTCCGAATTGGGTTTGGAACTTACGATTAGATAGTTTCCCTTGACATCCATGGGGAAGATAAGGGTTGCCTTTATAACCCTGTTGACAACGGCAGGTGGGACTTGATGCCTGAGTGTCAGGTGAACAACGAGCATTACTTCCACAAACAGATGTGGATGTGTTGAGGTTTGAGGTGGAGGCATTGCATGTTGAGGTTGTAAATCCGCGATCAAACACTGCTTGAACATATCCCTTATCTTTCACCTCGTGTGGATCTTTTACATTTTCGCTAAACCATACGTGGTCCACCATGAATGCGTATTTGCATTTATCATGATGATCAGTAAAAGCAGGTACTATCAGAATAGGTTTCAAAGTTGTATTGAAGGACCGGGTAGAAGGGACTTGGGTTTGACAACATTCAAGCCATAGCAAGTGCTGTCTGTTGCCGCAGTCGTGCCATTTTGCAGAAGGACGCCACTTTAACTACTTCCTTAATTCTGCAGGCTGATGTAGGCCGGGAGCTGCAACCCAGCAGTGAATCTATTAGAGATGTCGGAGAATGAAAGAGTTCCTCCGCCTCCCTCCCACCTTCGTGTGTCATTTTGATGATGATTTGCCGGGACAATCCTGATAAATCAGTACTGGGTTGTTGACCCGGATGGTTTTTATGATCTACAGACATTCAGCACCTCCACCTTCATTCTTTCAGGTAAGGCTTGGGAGGATGATGGTTGAGACTGTACAACACTTCAAACCATTCGTCGAAGTAGCAACTATTCGATCCAATTCCGAAGGGGTATGGAATGTCGATGTCTCCACACTTTTCTTTACAACCAGGCTTCGCTAGAGTTGCTCCTCCTCCTGCTGCTAATACTTTGCTTAGCCATAGTAACAAGCAGATCTGGAGCACCCATTGAACACTACTCATCATTCTCCACTATGCTCTCTTTGGTTGGTAATCGAATTGAGACTCGTATTTATGCAGCGAATTAGTAATAAAGCATCTTGAAAAAAACATACCTCAAATATCTGATGGTAGCTAGTCAACCGAGTAAGTCAAGCTTGATTTATTTCCACCATGTTTTCTCCGTCGCCATAATGGAATTATGGAGCAACCTGTAACCGGGACCTGCTACACGTTTTCCATGCTATTTGGTGGGGTCTTCTCAAATCGCAAAGTAAATGGAAATAACCGAGAGTCAATAATATAAATATATAGTCCGTGCATTCAAATAACGGCTACTTTCTAATTTATGGACTTTAGGGCCACTTTTCACAATGCCTTTTAAAAGTGTTTTAGGCTAGAAACACTTTTAAATATTTTAGGATAAAAAGATTGTTTGGTAATATTTTTAAAAACGTTTTGAAATCTAAGAAAACATTGGATTGTTTTTTGAGAAGCATTTGAGAGGTTTTTTTTCAAAAAAAAACATTGAAAAAGTTTTAGGTATACTAAAATAACTATTTATTTATCCTTAATATATATTTATTTTTTCTTTAAAATATCTATTTATTTTATTTAAAAATACAGATAATATGATATATTTTAAAAATTCAAATAATTCAAATCTTTTGTAAATATTTAAAAAAATTCTATAACCATAAAAATAATTATTTTAAGTTTTAATGATACAAATGTTTATATTTATTCATTAATTCAAATCTTTTGTAAATATTTTTATAATCATACAAATTAATGTGTAGGTTCTTATTAATACAAATGTTATATGCTCATTTTATTAATTCAAATATTTAAAAAAATTTATAATCATAAAAATAATTATTTTATGTTTTTATTAATACAAATATTTATATATGTTTATTCATTATTAAAATATTTTTGTAAATATTTTAAATTTTTTATAATCATAAAAATAGTTAATTTCAGTTTTTATTAGTATGAGGTTTTTATATGTATTATATATTTTGTAATAAATTTTTATATTTGTTATAATATCCTATTGTTGTAATTATATTCGATGAGACAAAGACAACAAATAGATTATGGTCGTGGGTATGTTTCAAAACTAGAGTTATAGGTATCCTACTCACTATAGTATTATCAAATTTGTAGGCTTTAAATCAATTTATTATGGTATTAACTCGGGTGTTGTATATCTATGGTTTTTAGCGAATTTGTACATGTATTTGTCGGAGGAATTTTATTTTGTAATGATAGTTGAACTAAAAAATAAAAATAAATAAATAACAAAATCTTTAAAATATGTCTACTTGATTGTTAAAGTTTTTAGAATTAAGATAAATAAACTGATATTAAACATGCCCTAAATAATTTAATTGAGTTGAAAATTTTATTAAAAAAATTTGGTATTATATTCATTACTTTAATTTTACTTATATTTCTTTTATATTTAAAAGCATACATTAAAAATACATAAAAAAACAAAACTTAGATTATAATTTTCAATAACTTTGTGAAAATATTAAAGTTTTGTTTCAAAATTATTTTAAGAAAATCTTAAAGGATATGATATTTGATAGAATAAAAAATTTGTTTATAATTTAAAATTAACAAAAAGTCCTTCAAAGGGATAACCATGAGCTAGTAGAGCAATAGTTGAAATGAAGAGTAGTGCGCCATTCTAAATAGGGCATCTTGGTGTTCATGTCTCTTGATCAGTAATAGTGGGTTGAGATAATCCTTGAAGCGGATATAAGTGCTCAATTCCAGTCCTTGATGTTTGAACTATGATCTCATTCAGACTTTAGTGTAGTATGTCCGAACTCCCCTTATAGGACTTAGATGCGTTCCACCAGTGGATCTTAATATATTTGCAATAAATTAAAAGCACACAATCTTTTTCTGTGGTTCGACAGCACGCCTCGTCTATGGGGTTGTGCGGATGCAAGATTTTCATTGTTTTGATTTAAGGTTTACAATTAGTATTATGTATCTGAGACTCCTCTCTGCCCACAGAGTACCCTTCTTGAAACCCTAATCACTCATAGGTGGAGTCGAGAATGAACTCCCTCCATTCCCCCTCTCTGACATAGCACCAGTAACCCATAACCCGTAATACATCAATATAAGATGAAGAAAATAAAAGAACATCATCTTTCACATAAGGTGAAAGGCTTTAATGTTCAATACCTCAACCAAGTGTCTTGCACTTTGCACTCTCTCGGCACATGGGACTTAAGCTTGTTCTTCCCTCGAGCCTTGCTCTGAAATCCGTGAGAAGCTGTCTACTGAATTTATAGCCTTGCTAATCAGTCTTAAAAGTATAGATAAGGTTATTCTCTAATATGACTCAAACCCTACCTTTTATTTTGCTCTTTCGCTTTTCAAATTTGTCCACGAGAAGAAAATAGGTAACTTGTTGATAAAGAATCCTCATCAGATAAAAATCCTAGAAAGTTTCTAATTCTGGTTTGATAGCTTAGACATTTGGATCTTTTGAGACGTGATAGTTATCCACTTGCCAAATAGATCCTAGGCCCATCGGTTACTTGCTCCCAAAGTTCCTTAGCCTCCAAGCCCGTAGACTCACGTGCGTCCCACGTCTGCTTTGTTTCTAGTTCGGACATCATATGTCTAACATATCCTTGTAACACAAGATAGCCTTAGTCCGAACTATTTCTTGGTCCTACCAAGGACTTCAATTCTATTTCATCAAATCTTTATTAAGCTTGATCTCTAAAGTAGCTACCTTCTTGTAGAACCCTTGAGATGAAGATATGGATAATTTCAAAGCTCAACATTCTCCCCTTTGGCTATGTCTTTGGAAAAATATCCTTTAAAAAATTAAAACGAAGATGCAGAGGAAGACAAAAGAGGCACTTGACACGTTTAAGATGAAGATTTTCATTTCATTCTCATTGTTTGTCCTTTTACATGTCTTATGCCTTGAAAATACCCTAGTATTTTATGATATATATTTTTATTATGTGTTTAGGGTATAAAATAAAGTAAATGGAAATTTTTGGAATTTAAATCCTAAGAAACGAAAAAAATATATACAACCAGGAGATTTACCAGTGTAAGGGAAAATTTGGAAATTGTAAAATGAGGACTTAAGGGCCAAAAATAAAATAAGCTTAAATGCTAATGTGAGTTAAATGAAGTTAAATAGGAGACTTAAATGTCAAAAATGAGAAATGGGACTTATTTTGAAATCCAAAGAATAGGAAGTCAAACAAGGCCTTAACCATTAAATGAGATTGAACCCGGTGTGGTCTAAGATAAGGCACATTGTGCATTTCGTTATTGGAGAGCAAAGGGAGAGAAAGAGAGAAAGAGGCAGGGTTGAGAAGACCAAGGTTTTGGTGGAAGTCTTCCCGTTTATGGTTTCCAAGTGATCAAGAAGAAGAAAGGAAGACACGAGGGTGTTGAGAAGAATCAAGGAATTTAAAGAGTAGAAACTAAGCCCTAACTCCCTTTTCTCTTGTGTTTGGGTTAGAGAAAACCCAAATGTGGATAAAATGTTTTGTGGTTGTAAATGGGATTTGGTATTGGTTTGGATTGGTTTGAAGGAGTATTTGTAAAGGAAATGTTTGGTTTTCAAAGAAATCTTTGTCAAAATTTATTTAAAACCCCTGTTCTTGTTTGGCTATGAATTAATTTATAACCAATATCGATGAAATCGATTCCAATTGGTAAGAATCTCATAAGAGATAGAATACAGAATGTATAGAAGAGACCAAAATTGCAGCACTAAGGCTCGAAAATGGGCTTAAAGGTGAGTTTCGGGTAGCTCATGGGTATACTTACTGTTTGGGAGTAGTTGTGGTGTTTGGCCATAAAATGAGTTTCACTCATCAATTTGAGTGATTAAAAATTATGGGTAAAATAAATTCTGAGGGAATAATTTACTTGAAGAAAGTGTATGCAATTTGTAACCCAAGTGCGAAATCTGTCAGGGAAATGGGAAGCTATGTGCAAATTATGGTTTACAAATTAGAGTAGTCTAGATGTTAAAGTTAAAAACTATACCAATTGGTTTATAATCTGATTTTGGGTGCTAGGGGGTTGGTTAGGTCTTGGTCTAAGCTAATAAAATCAATGTTTAAAGTTAATTTTGGACAACATTTGGATTGGTTTTGGTGACCTTTTAAAAGATCTTCTTTGTTTTGAAAAAAGAAGAAGCATGTTTTTCCCTATTTGTGTTATGTGGTTGAGGCCCTTAGAGAAGAAATTTTAAATTGAAAAATTTTAAAGATGTCATTGGATATATAAAGGACTAAATTGGAGAGTTTCATAATTTTTGAAGACCGTTTGAATAATTTTTGGGTAATAAAGTCCAGAGAGTACAAAACTGGAAAATAATGGTCCTTGCATGTGGTGTTAGTGGCTGTTTAGGGTTTGGAAGCTTAATCTTCCTTTGAGGGATGATTTAGTTGATCAAGGTATTGTTGGAAAGGATTATAAGGCTGGGCAAAAATTTTAGTATTTTGCTTATGTGATGGATTAAAGTTTGGAAAGCTAACAACCATACCAGGCTTGCATCTTGCCCTTATTTGCTAATGAGATTAAAAATACGATATTAAGGTCAATCAACCTAACCAAAATCACTAGCATGCACGAATATTGTTCTTTAATTGTATTGGAATAGGGCTGACGGGAGGAAAACCTGAGCTGAGATCGAGATTCGAGGATTGGAATCAAGTGCAAAGCTTTTGGTTAAAGCTCAACACACCATTTCTCATTATTTCGAATCTCTATCTCCAAAATGTTTGAATTGCATGTTGAATTGTTTTAAATTGATTTGATGCAAAAATAAATTGTGAAATGAATTGCAAGTTAGTTTAAGTTAAGAAAAATAAGGAAATAAGATAAGTAGGAGGTAAATTTATATGAATAAAATGCAGCAAATGATTATTTTACTTGTGGTGGGGCTTAAAGTGAGGAGGCTAATTCAGATGATATTTCCGCCAAGAAGATGGGATTGTGCCGTAGATAAAGAGGTAATCCCAATGGAGCATGAAGGAGTTTGATATTCCTTAACCAGTTCTTATACAAACTCCAAATCCGGTTGGACAGAAGGGCAAAGGAGGTAAGGCAGGATAAGCTAGCGAAAACCTGGCTAGCCGAAACTTGAGGGATATGGTTGTAGACTAGTCGGGGATGAAATAGTTAAAGCAGAAAAGGCGAAGCAACCTCCTGAAATAAGTACTCTACAAGTGGCACTAGTAAAGGCCACAAGACTCTCAAAATCAAGCAGATATGGCTGAGAATAAGCCAAAATTTGATTCCAGGCTGAAATATTTTACAAATCGAGGCCTCAAAATAAGTGTACAATACTCGATCTACCAAACCTAAGAAGAAGGACATAAGATCATCGGGGCATCATTGCACGAGAGGAATGCACGACATGAAGTCCTAAAGTCTTGTAGAGGTGGGTTCCCTATCAGAAAACTACGGAAAGATATGCAAATAATCACATTTGTACAAACCCTGAGGCACCACTGACTCTATGGTAAGGCTCATCAAATACATATTTACTCATGACGATAAGCGAGGCCAATAGTAAAGTGCCCACAAAAGGCATAAGGCACCGACCTAGAGCAGGTGTCTTAAGCTAAGAGGGTAAATACTCCATGGGCGGTTTTCAGGTTGAAAAATACATATCTGCGTAAGAGGGCCGAACTTCGACATGTTCAACAGTAGATGGAATCCTAATAAATGTCATGCCATTTTCGGATAGTGGCAGAGTACGAAGTTTGAGTGGTAGAGGAAACCTCTATAGCCGAAAAGGAAGAATCCTGAACATCAAATAGACACAATGCATCAACACCACAGATAGGTAGGCTTGTGATAATGGTAATATCTCTCAATGTGATGGAAGTAGGGCCAAAAGGGTTCAAGAAAGAGTTAATACTCGTGGACCAGAATTTTAGTGCAATACTCATCAATTCCACGTCAAATGAAGTGTTTCCAGTGGTAAGATGAATGGCTGCTCAATCCCTAGTGCTATCCAAAGTCCTCTAAAATGCGCGAGGAGACAATCTAACCCGTCCAACCCGTCATAAAGCCCTTGTCCATGATGTGAATGAATTTTAATGATAAGGAAGGGATTGAGTTGGAAGCCATAAAACTGGCACAAAGAACTCCTAAGAGAAAACAAATCTAAGAAAGTTATAGTCATGACAAGATTTAAATCTCAAGCTATAAAGCAAATGTTCAGTGAGGCTGGCTTCGAGAGTTTAGGTGAAGGTCACTCAACTTGAGGTTGTTGAAAAGCAATTCAATATGCACTCGAGAAATTTTGAAATAACCAAATAGCTTGGAAGATTTTTTTTTTTTTTTCAAAAGTGCATTGAGATGATTTTAGTATATGCACTCAAGAAAATTTTCATAATAGTCAGAGCGACTTTAGAGAATTTTTTGAAATTGCATTGAGGTTTATTTTGAAATTTGCACTTAAGACATTTTTCGAAACATCAAAACGGCTTTAGAAGAATTTTTTTTTTCAAGAGTGCAATCAAGACATTTTTCAAAATATGCACTTAAGAAAATTTTCGAAAGCGATAAAGCGACCAGGAAAAAATTTTTGAAATTGCATTGAAGATTTCGAATTCTACACTTAAGAAAATTTTCAAAATGGCCATGACTTTAGAAGATATTTTTTTAAGTGCATACAAGATGTTTTCCAATCACACACTTAAGGATTTTTCGAAACAACAACCAAACAAATTCAAAAAACAAATTTCGAAGAGTATTCAAGATTAACTTCATAAATTGCATGTCGAGCTTGTTGAAATAGCCAAATGGATTCAAAAATTTTTCGAGAATGCATTTATGAATATGTTCAAGTTCTGCACCTAAGAAAATTTTGAAATACATTGGAATTATTCTTTCGAAAAAATATGCACTTAGGAAAAGTTTTGTCATCAAAGAAAGTTAGTAAATTTTGTTGGGGAAAAAATAGGCTTTCCTGAGTGTAAATCAATGGAAGCAATATGGCATAAAATAAAATAACAGAAATAAATGAGCACACAAGATTACGTGGTTCCCTCAAACTAGCAGAATACGTCCACGGCAGGTGGTCAGTTTCTTCACTATCACCAAGAGTTTACAAAGTGGACAAAAAAGGCATAAACCCCTACAAACACACCAAAGGTGTAAATCACAAGGAAAATACCTCCCAAAAAAATGAGCAAATCTCCAAGAACAAACCACAAGAAACCCCAAATATCAAGTGAAGAAATGCTGCTCACTTAAAGAACAAACTTGCTGATTTTTGTGGCATCAAAATGGAGAAGAAGAGGCGAATTTTCTTGAACAAGGCGCGAATGCCTTCTTACCAGACCAACCAAGATGATATCATCCCAAAAAAGAAATACCACAAAACCTTTTATTTTCCTTGAGATTCAAACCAATACCAAGAGTCATGCACACCAAACCAAATTATTGGATATGCGAGAGTCATGCATGGCGAGTCTTGGATACCAAGAGTCATGCATGAACCAAGGTGCATGCCAAAATAGCAAAACCATATTTAGTAAATTGATGAGTCCCATAGGGAGGCTAACAATTCTCCCCCTCTGGAGCTTATGTGGGGATTCGACCATTCATGAAAATGCGAGCACTTCTTATGCTTGTCCTTAATTGATGCCTTAGTCAACATATCGAAGTGTTCTCATTGAGTAATGAACTTTTTCCAAGTTGCAACAACTTATCATTCAAGACATCCACGAATCAATGATATCTAACATCAATGTTTCGGTCTCGAATGAAATGAAGAATTTTTACTCAAAATTAGTTGCACTCGGCTATCACAATGAAGGACATACCTTTCTTGTTTCAAACCCAACTCTTGTAAGAATTTCTTCAACCACAATAATTCTTTGCAAGCTTCTGTGATGGCGATGAACTCAGCTTCTGTGGTGGAGAGAGCAACACATTTCTATAACCTTGATTTCCATGTCACTGCTCCCCCTGCAGTAATCAAAATAGCAGTATATTTTCGGCTATCAATATCTGACCATGCTCCGAATCGTGAACCACATCGAGAATGAGCTCGCCTTTACCGAAACACAAACTCATCTTTGGGGTGCCCTAAAGATACCTCCAGAATCCATTTCACTTTGCTGCCCCTGATGTTCTTTCCGGATGAGCCGAGAAATAGACTAGCAACCCCATTGCATTGAGCAATATCCGGTCAGTACAAACCATGGCATACATCAAGAACCAACTCTTGAAGCATAGGAATTTTCTGCATCTCATTTTCTCTTCATCACTTGTAGGACAGGCTTGAACTAAGTTTGAAATGGCACGCAAGTGGACAATTAATAGGCTGCTTTGTCGTATTGAACCTCGAGAACCTTTTTTCATATAATTCTCTTGAGATAACCAAATTAGCGAAGTGATACATCCTGAAACAATTCAAGTTACCTTGACTTATCATTGAACATCACGAATCCAATGATATCTAACATCAATGTGTTTGATCTCGAATGAAATGAAGAATTTTACTCAAAGTGGATTGCACTCTGACTATCACAATGAAGGACATACCTTTCTTGTTTCAAACCCAACTCTTGTAAGAATTTCTTCAACCACAATAATTCTTTGCAAGCTTCTATGATGGCTATGAACTCAGCTTCTGTGGTGGAGAGAGCAACACATTTCTATAACTGCTTTGATTTCTGTCCTTCACTCCCACACCAAAAGTAATCAAATAACCAGAAGTATATTTTCGACTATCAATATCACCAGCCATATCAGAATCTGTGAACCCATCAAGAATAGGCTCGCCTTTACCAAAACACAAACTCATCTTTGAAGTGCCCTGAAGATACCTCAGAATCCATTTCACTGCTGCCCAGTGTTCTTTCCCCGGATCAGACAGAAATCGACTAACAACCCCAACTGCGTGAGCAATATCCGGTCGAGTACAAACCATGGCATACATCAAAGAACCAACTGCTGAAGCATAGGGAATTTTCTGCATCTCATTTTTCTCTTCATCACTTGTAGGACACTGACTTGAACTAAGTTTGAAGTGGCCTGCAAGTGGACAATTAATAGGCTTTGCTTTGTCCATATTGAACCTCTCAAGAACCTTTTTAATATAATTCTCTTGAGATAGCCAAATTAGCCCAAGTGATCTGTCATGAACAATTCAAGTTGCAACAACTTATCATTCAAGACATCACGAATCCAATGATATCTAACATCAATGTGTTTCGATCTTGAATGAAATGAAGAATTTTTACTCAAGTGGATTGCACTCTGACTATCACAATGAAGGACATACCTTTCATTGTTTCAAACCAACTCTTGTAAATTTCTTCAACCCTGATAATTCTTTGCAAGCTTACGTGATGGCGATGAACTGCGACTACGTGGTGGAGAGGCAACACATTTCTATAACCTTGATTTCCATGTCCTTGCTCCCCACAAAGTAATCAAATAACCCGAAGTATATTTTTATTTCTCAAATATCACCGATATACTCGAAACTCATCTTTGAAACACCTGAAGATACCTCGAAATCCATTTCAACTGTACCTAGTGTTCTTTCGGATCGGAGCGAATCGACTAGCCCCAACTTCGTAGGCAATATCCGATTAATTTAAACCATGGCATACATCAAAGACCAGCTGGCGAAGCATAGAATTTTAAATCTCATTTTCTCTTCATCACTTGTAGGACACGACTTGAACTAAGTTTGAAGTGGCACGCAAGTGGACAATAATAAACTGCTGTCCATATGAACCTCTCAAGAGCCTTTTAATATAATTCTCTTGAGATAGCAAATTAGCCAAGTGATGCATCCTGAAACAATTCTTATCCAATTTGCTTCTTTGGACCAATCCTTCATGGCGAAGGACTTGCTGATTCGACTTCAACACTAATCTTGCTCGTGTCTTGACCACAATGAGCATATCATCAACGTAAAACAAGAGAATAATAAAATTACCATGGATATTTCTTCACAAACACCTGATAGTGCGAAGTGTGGTTCTTGAATACCCATGGTCAATCATGAAAGAATCGAATTTTCTGTACCACTGCCTCGGTGCTTGCTTCAATCCATACAAGCTCTTCTTCAATTTGCAAACTAACTGATCATTACCCTTATCTATGAAGCCCTCAGGTTGCTCCATATAAATTTCCTCTTCTAAGTCACCATGCAAAAATGCGGTCTTCACATCAAGCTGCTCAACTTCTAAATTCATACTCGCAGCTATACCAAGCATAGTTCGAATGGAGGACATCTTCCGCGGCGGTGAGAATATCTCATCAAAAATCGATTCCTTCCTCGACCAAAACCTTTCACAACAAGTCGTGCCTTGAATCTCGGTTGAGAACTGTTCCCATCATTCTTTCGTCTGAAGACCCATTTATTTTCAAAATTTTCTTCTTTTAGGTGGCTTCCGCAAATCATAGGTGGATTCTCATGCAAAGACTTCATTTCCTCTTTCATTGCCTTAAGCCATTCAGTTTTGTTCTCATGCTTCAAGACTTCTTGATAAGTCTCTGGCTCACCCTGATTTGATATCATCACATACTCATTTGAAGAATATTTTTCTGGATAATTTTGTTTTCTCACGGTAGGTCTCATAACGATTAATACGTGGTAGTGACTCTTGGGTGTTTGCTCCCCACCGATCGGCTCGACATCATCGCTGCTTGCATCATCATGAGGTGTCTGCACTTCCTCATTAATATCATGAACAATAGGTGGATCAAGAGTATCTAAGTCAACAAGATCATCAGTACTAGATTCAGCTAACTCAAGCTTGTCAATGTCTTCAATGGTATGATCTTCCAAGAAAACTACATCTCGGCACGTGACTTTCTTGTCAAAG
This sequence comes from Tetrastigma voinierianum, assembly GCA_016808115.1. Taxonomy (NCBI): domain Eukaryota; kingdom Viridiplantae; phylum Streptophyta; class Magnoliopsida; order Vitales; family Vitaceae; genus Tetrastigma; species Tetrastigma voinierianum. The sequence continues at coordinate 196,680 of JAEQBH010002425.1, read as the reverse complement.
CTGGATCAGCCACGACACATGTAAATTATTCATGCCCATAGCCCAGAAATATGCACTGCTTTGCTTTTGGATCAAGCTTGAACCTCTCATCTTTAGATATGAACAAAGCTACGCAGCCAAAATACCCTCAGTGATCATAGAGACTTCTTTCCACAATCGAACTTTTACGGCACATCGCCCATTCAGGCGAAGGAGACAAATTGATAAGATCAAACTACTTTGTCCTCATTGCCTACGCCTAAAGGTCTTGGCAATTTTGAATGTGAGAGCAAACATCTTACTCTCAGAATTGTGCGATTCATTCTCTACGCAACCCGTTCATTGAGGTGTCTTTTGGCTGTCTTTCATGCGATGCCGTGATTGGTGCATGCGATCAAATGGTCCAATATATTCACCACCATTATCAGGCGAACACATTTCAAGCGTCTACCGGTTTCTCTCTTTCAACATTGACACAGAAAATGCTTAAACACGTCTAGAACTTGATGTTTAGTTTTTCGGTGTATAAACTGAACTTTCTAGAGTGATCAATCAATATAAGTGACAAAGTATAAAGCACTACAGTGTGCCCAACCAAGGACCACATTACATCCAGATGTAGCAAATCTAGAACATGAGATTTTCTAGATGCAATGTTTCTCTAATTCTGTTTGTTTACCACGGAAACAATGAACATAAGTTTTCAAAAGGCGTACACCTTTTATCCCATTAGAAGCTCTTCTTAGACCAAAACACAAGAAATCCTTTTTCACTCATATGTCCAAGTCTTCTATGCCATACTCTTCGATTGGATGTGAGTCATTCTCTAAGGTATTCACAACACCCTTGCAGATTTTGCTTGCATCGTGTAAGAGAACAAGTCTTCTTTCCTTTACCTGCTTAGAGAACCTTTGGAGAGCTTCCATTTTCCATCACTGAAATTGTTGTTGTAGCCTTCATCGTCTAACTTTCCAGCAGAGATTAAATTGAGCCGAATATCCGGTACATGCCTCACATCTCTAAGCAACAATTTGCATCCAATATTTGTTTCCAAGCAAATGTCACCCATGCCAACAATTTTTGACACATCTTCATTTCCCATATGGACATTCCCAAATTCACATACGGTAAGAAGTAAAGAAGTCAGCCAGTAACATGAAATGAATCTCCAGAATCGATTACCCAATCCATCTCTTGGCCAATCAAATTAACGCTAGCATCATCACGGATAATCATGAGTTCACCATCGGTAACTACAGCTGTATCATTTTGTTTTTTCTCTGAATTTTTCTCTTTGTTTTGCTCCTTGAACATGAGTTTTCTGCACCCCCTCTTCATGTGCCCTTTCTTGTGACAATAATAGCACTCAACATTTTTCTTTGAAATAGAGCTTGAACGACCTCTAGATTTATCACGGTTGTGCGGAGCCCTACTCTTACTCCTGCCTCTCCCCCGGTTTTCCATCACAAGTGCCTCGGAGCGAGAAGAACCCGATGATTTTCTTATTGTCTCTTCATTAATGAAGATGTTGGTAACTTGACTCATTAATACCACTCCATCGGTTGCAAGATTGCAACTATGACCACTAAAGTTTCCCAACTTTTCGAAGTGAACTAAGAGTAACAAAACTTGCAACTCATCATCAAAGTAATTTTCATGGCGGCCAAGCGATTCTGATATGTAATCTCATTCAAATTAACACTTGATAGAATTTACCCTCCTTATATTTAGAATTCACAAGCTTTCGAAATAAAAATGCTTTATTCACGACCGTTTTTCTATCATAAGACTCTCCAATTTGGTCCAAAGACCATGTGCTGAATTTTCTATAGAGACGTGATGAAAGACACTATCATCAATCCATTCTTAGAATAAAGCAAGCCGACCTTCAATCCCATTGTTTTCCACTCATCATCTTTCATTCCTTCCGGTTTGCCACTATCACCCTCTATGGGTCCATTTAAATCTTTACAAAACAAAGGTCTTCCATTTTAGTTTTCCAAGTCTTAATTTGTGCCATTGAAACTAACCATATGCTGCTTGTTGCAGTCCATAATTCACACACACAAAATATAATGAATCGGAGCAAGATTAACCGAATGCTACGATGCAGGATGTTGGGAAAAATGAAACTCCTGAAGTGTAAATCAATGGAAGCAATATGACATAAATAAAATAACAGAAAATAAATGAGCACACAAGCAGACTACGTGGTTCCCTCAAATAACTTGGGATACGTCCACGACGACCGGTGAATCGGTTTCTCCACTATCCACGAAAAGAGTTTACAAAGTGGGCCAAAAAGAAGCATAAGCCTTACAAACACACCAAGGTGTAAATCACAAGGAAAATACTCACAAAAAAATGAACCGTCTCCAAGAACAAACCATAGAAACCCCAAATATCAAGTGAAGAAACGCTACTCACTTGAAGGGAACAAACTGCTGATTTTGTGGCATCAAAATGGAGAAAGAGAAGGCGAATTTTTCTTGAACCAAAAGGCGCGAATAACCTTCTTACCAAGCCAAGCAGATGATATATCATCCCAAAAAAATGCCACCAAAACCTTTTATTTCCGCAAGAAGATTCAAACCAATGCCAGAGTCATGCACACGAACCAAGTCTTGGATATGCGAGAGTCATGCACCTTGAAAACAAGTCTTGGATATGCCAAGTGCGTACATGAAACCAAGGTGCATGCCAAATAGCAAAACCATATTTAGTAAATTGATGAGTCCATAAAGGAAACCAACAAATTTCACCAAAATAGTCTCATTCAAGAAAGAATTCGCAATCAGAAACTCATTATTAAGAAATCATAAAGTTCGATTTTGGAAATACTTATCATAAGTCAGCAACAAATGACGAACAAGCTGTTGATATTGACTTCTACTCCCTTCAAGGCGTCGGCGGTTGGAACACCAACAGTTGAAACACCAGCGACTAAAACAGCGTAACAACATGCCGATCTTCTCCGACTATAGCGATAGTGACAGCGACGTCGGCTTAGAGTCTTTGACAGTCGACGGGAGTGAAACAACAACTTCGTCGACGGTAGCGAGAGCGGTGGCGTTGTCGGCTGTGTCAATATTGTACTTGATGACGACTTGTTCTTCAAGGGGAGACAATGAACGAGGGCGACAAGCGACTTTGACTTGATTCCTACGGCTACGTTTTCGACGGCGACTATGACATCTTTCCGGTGATAGCGGCGGCCGGCGGTGATAGCGATGGTGACGACGGAAGGGAGAAGGAGAAAAGATGAAGAGGAAAGGGAGAAAGATTTCCCTTGTTCCAAATCAAAAAGGGAGTTCTTTCCCTTTCTCCAAACCAAAAAGGTTGTTTTGGAAAGTGAAAACCGTTATTTATAGGAAGAGAAAAAAGATGATCCTTGGTTATTTAAAGAAGAAGGAGGATAATTATTCTTTGGTGGCACAATATTCTTCGGTAAAGGAAAGATGAAGGTGGGAGATTTGAACTTAAGAATGCCGGGAAATTTTTCTTGGGGAATTAATAGTTGCCTTCTCATTTGATCCGACTTGGCTCGTTCTTGCCATTGGAACTATACATCATGGGTCGATAACTGAACTTTGGGTCTCATGGCTAAAAACAAGCCTAGAAGAATATTTTTTTGGGCTTTAATACATAAAAAATGGCCCTCGGGCTATAATGAATGCAGAGGACAATTGTTTGCACCCAAATTAAAATTTGACTTGATCCAATAGTGGGTTAGGCCTAAGCCCAAGGCCATGAATAAAAGTCCCGATAAAATGGGCTGAATCCATTGAACAAACCCATAAAAAGTCTAAGGGTATTTTGAAATTTTAAAAAAATTTGGAAGTCAAGCAAGCCTTATCAAAAGTGGTGAGAGGTGGGCAGTTATTTGAGAAAGCGTGGAATTTCTTTGAGGGTCAAGACTCCTAATGGGGCAGTGGATGAAATTCTAAGGAAGAAGACTCCCTTATGGAGATGTGAATTAATTCTTGAGGAAGAAACTTCTTTAATAGAACATATGGACAGTATCTTCAGGAAGTGGAGAGAGTGGAAATAAAGACTTGGGTAGCAAGTCAAGGCGATCTATAAAGAGCGGAGAAAGGAACAAACCAAGGAACAATCCAATCACAAATCAATGGAAGCTCAATGTCGATATACTTTAGCAAATCTAGCTCTGGTATCTTTCATCAGTTTTAGCATTCTATTTCCTAGTTTTAGCTAAATTTTTATCAATTTTCTAGCAAAGTTTTATTTCATTCCTTCATAGTGAAATCCAATATTTTCTTTAGCAATTCCAGCATTATATTTCTAGGATTTATTCAAGTTCTATCAATTTTCAAGCACATTATTATTTTCACAATGAAATCCAATGTTTACTTCAACAATTTTAGTACTTTATTTCCAAGTTTCATTCAAGTCTGTCGATTTTCCAGCACCGTGTTATTTCATTCCTTCCTAAAATCCTAATATTTTTCTTTGTCATTTAATTCTGTGCTCCATTACTACAACATTTTCTACTTGATTTTAACGCAGGAACTATCAAGCAAACTAAGAAGACCTACATAGATCTGATTAAATTTGATCGAGTCATTCCGGTTTGGAAACATTTTAATTTCGACACCCGTGAACTTGTATTTTATTCGTGTGAAATTAATCACCACAACAATACTACCTCTTATTTTTAGTTTATCGGTAAACAATGTTCGGTTTCATGTTCGATTGTTAGCGTGATTCATGTTTCGATTTGTACATGGTTCAAGTTTATCTGCAATTTCAAATTTATGTTTATCGGTATTCAATCTTTGGCTTCGATATGTGAGGAAAAAAAAAATATTTATTTTGATCAGATCTGAGATAATGATTAAGCGCGAGATAATGATTAAATAATTAGTTATTTACTTACATAATTCCTCGTGAGTAAATGTTTAAATCGAGATAATGCGGATATTGATAAGAATCTTGAAAAAGAAATTAAATAAATTAATTTGCATGGAACCCGATAAAAAAAAATATCAATTTATATTCATTGCTATCTGTATGTTCCATTTCCAATAATGGAACCTGATTCATTACAGGGAAAAACTTAAAATTTCATACCTTTGGACAAATGTTTTTATCGAATAATCGCAGCGGAAAAAAACCCCTCATTTTAGATTATCTCATGTTATGTACAAAATATTTAATATGTAGAAATTATACCTTTTGATCTTAAAGATCCACGCTCACACAAGATCTTGCTAGCTTCCTGTCCGCCTGGATCTTTGGACTATTCTCAAGTTTGATAACACCAGGCTAGTGGACACCTTGTGATGGGGCATGGAGTAGGCCCATATCTAGGCCTAGATGAGATAGGAGACCCAAGTTCAATTATTATTTTTATTATTGTGGTTATTTATTTAATTGTACTTTTAGGATCTATCTGTTAGGGTTTTAGGATCGTATGTTAGAGTTTTTATGATTTATATGTTTGAGTTTTTTAGGATTTATCCGTTAGGATTTTCTTTTGGTGCCTATAAATAGCACCTTATGTTATTGTTTTTAGTAGATTTGATATAATATTGAAAAACTCGAGAATTTCGTTTTATTTATTTGTTTGCTTTCTTCTTAATTTTATTATTCTTCGTAGCCGAGCTACATCAATTTGGTATCAAAGTATAACTTCGATCCGAGATCAAGTTATTATTCTTGTTCTGCATCAATTTGGTATCAGAGCATAAGTTTGATCCGAGATCAAGTTATTATTCTTGTTTTGCATCAATTTGGTATCGGAGCCTAACTTCGACCCGAGATCAAGTTATTATATTTGTCCTGCGTCAATTTGGTATCATAGCCTAACTTGATCCGAGATCAAGTTATTTCTATTTGTTTCAAGTTCTTGATCCGAGATCAGAGCTACTTGTTTGTTCGGTTTGGTACAATCCTCTGTGTCACAAAATTCTCTAACCTAATTACCTTCGATCCCTTTCATTATTCTCTCTATTCGAGAGCTCTTCGGTTTGATAGTCCGACCCGTCTGTCGCCCACACCGAAGCTCGACACCGCGCTACTTTGATAGACAACTGGCACCTTATAAAGGATCGAATCATTTGCTTCTCAAGTTAGAAATGCGTTGCTCCTGAAGTTGCTACGACAAGTTTTGATATTTACGGCTATTACTTCGCCGTAATTCGTGATAGCCACCGCTCATTTTGATTTCTCTAATCACTGATCTCCGGTGCTGCAACATCCATTGACGATACTGCTGCTGCTGTTCCAAGGTTCGATCTCCTCCGACAGTCCCAGAATGAACTCATCCGGAACCAAACACCAAGTTTGGCATAAGAAGAGAGCTTGACATCAAGATCCCCTTGGATCCGATTCACCAGCTCGATCAAGCTCTTCATGGTCGCCAGCTCTAGTCAAAGAACATTCAATATTCAACCACAAATTCCAAGACTTTGGAAGAAAATCAAACATGGGATATTCAGGAGTAAGCAAAATAATGACAATACCAGACCAAAGGCCAGCAGAATTTAGAAATTTTTCTGATCACTATTCGGAGTCGAGTTCTTTTCAACCCGGAGGGGATGATGGGGCATGGAGTAGGCCCATATCTAGGCCTAGACGAGATATGAATACCAAGTTCAATTATTATTTTTATTATTATTAGTTATTTATTTAATCATATTTTTTAGGATTTATCTCATTGGGGTTTAGGATTTATACGTAGAGTTTTGGGATTTATCGTTATGATTTTCTTTTGTGCCTATAAATAGCACCTTATGTTATTGTTTTTGATAGACTTGATTAATATTGAAAAATTGAGAATTTCGTTTCGTTTCTTTTATTCGCTTTCTTTTAAATTTTATTATTCTTCGTAGTCGAGCTACATCAATTTGGTATAAGAAGAGAGCTTGACATCAAGATCCCCTTGGATCCGATTCACCAGCCCAATCAAGCTCTCCATGGTCGCCAACTCTAGTCAAAGAACATTCAACATTCAACCACAAATTCCAAGACTTTGGAAGAAAATCAAACATGGGATATTCAAGAGTAAGCAAAAGAATGATGACAATCCGGACGAAGGTCGATAGGATTTATAAATTTTACGATCCTCTTCGAGAGTCGAGTTCTTTTCAACCCGGAGGGAATAGTGGGGCATGGAGTAGGCCCATATCTAGGCCTAGATGAGATAGGGAGGCCCAAGTTCAATTATTTTATTATTATTGGTTATTTATTTAATTGTACTTTTTAGGATCTATGCGTGCCAGGGTTTTTGGGATCTATCTGTTAGAGTTTTATGATTTATATGTTTGGCAGGTTTAGGATTTTAGGATTTATCCGTTAGGATTTTCTTTTGGTACTTATAAATAGCACCTTATGTTGTTTTTGGTAGATTTGATATAATATTGAAAAACTCGAGAATTTCAGTTATTTATTTGTTTGCTTTGTTCTTAATTTTATTATTCGCCGTAGCGAGCTACATCGATTTGGTATCGAGTATAACTGATCCGAGAATCAGTTGTATTCTTGTTACGCATCAATTTGATATCGAGCATAAGTTTGATCCGAGATCAAGTTATTATTCTTGTTTTGCATCAATTTGGTATCGGGCCTAACCAGACCTGGTCAGTTATTATTTTGTCTTGCATCACCTTGTGCATTAAGGTGAACCAACAAAGAAAAGTTGTTTTCTTTGCTTAAGCCACCATGACCAACTGTTTTCAACAAAGAAAAGTTGTTTTTCAAGATGGGATATATATATATATATATATAGATGATGCCAAAACACAGGGGTCCATTATACTTAAGATACCATGTGTGACCCTCCAAATCCGGTCACGATGTATTCGTGGTCGCCTTTCTATACATTTTCTTACAAATATCACAATTCTTATAATATTTACAAGAGTTTGATGTCTGACTCTTTTACACTTTTACACTTTAAAACTAGATTGTTATAATATATTTTACAAAGAAATACTTCTCAAGACCTATTGACCTTCTTTGTACTCATGGCCTCGAAGGAGTGTGGAGTCTTCGTGTACACCGGAAGGGTGGTCCCACGACGAGGTGAGAGCAAAGCCCGTGTAAATATATATCTACAAGGCTACTCCTATCCTAAGCAATATGCAATACTTGATACATACAATCACACACATTTAAGTACCTATACTCTGTTGTACCTGAATGTGTGTACATGTCATGAATGCGGTATGCCCCTCATGACTCAAATCCTGAGTCCTCACTGACTCCCTCACACTTGCATATGCCAAGTGTGAAAAACCGTCAGGGGCGGGACCAAAAGATTTTTTGTTTTGTAATTCTAGACACATTGAATACCCCAAATGCTTACTTATTTCCTTACCCAGTACTGTGTGTTATGCATTTGTGGGCCACGGATTTTCGGGTTCTCATCGCAGGATGCCGCACGCCTATACAACATTCTGTTTTATTCAAAACAGTGGACAATCTTTGATAACGCAACTCTGCAAAGCATTGGGTACAGATAGTTTCCGATAAGCGTTTATTGAACATTGGACAATCTCGATAAACTATTTATTTAAAAACGAGTGGGCGGAGTCTCGATAAACATTTTATTCAAAAACATTGGACAATTTCCGATAAATTGTTTTATTCAAAAACATTGGACAATCTCCGATAAACTGTTTTATTCAAAAACAGTGGACAGTCTCCAATAAACGTTTTATTCAAAAACATTGGACAATCTACGATAAAGCGTTTTTATTAGCGATTGAAGCGATCTCCGATAAACATTTTATTCAAAAGCATTGGACAATCTCCGATAAACTGTTTTATTCAAAAACAGTTGAAATGTACCCGTGAGACTCCATTGGATGTAGTCCAAAATACCGAGCCCACCATCGAACACCAAACACAGTGTTGATTTACCATGGTCGAACACGAACCTGTCTCGACCCCGACCGTACACTCACACGGGCTCGATGCAATGTCCCGTGCATAAATGCAATGCATATGTCATTGCATGCCATTTCATGCCTACATGTACGATACGTGTCACATGCAACATATCTATTACACTACATGTCAAGTGTCATGGATAAATTATATTTAATATATATAATTATTTCCATTTTATCTTACAAATATATCACATAATTTCACATTAATAATGTTATTCAATTTACGCAATAACATACATTAGCCGGTCGGCCATGTCAAGGTAGACTTGGCCTTGGAAATAATCTGGACTTAGTCCAGAAAGTCCAGCTTGTGTCAATACCACATAAAACATTCAACACACAATTCCCTGCTCAGGCCATATGCAGCCCCAAGCATTTTAGATACAAGCGGTTCGCAGCGAAGTTAGAAAACCGAACGGACCATTCCTCAACTGTCAACGATGACCCTAATGTTCAGCCTAGGTTTTAGCTAATAACTTTATCTTATTAAATTCTATACTCAATGAGCTTTCCGTAGAGTCCAAGAACGCAGCGAATCGAAGTTCGGACGAGAAAGTTATGGCCGTCCGAGGATTGACGGCGTTACGCCAGCGGTGTGCGGAAATTTGGGCACACCCCCATTTGCCATTCTGTTCGGGATTTTGCAATCCTGAAACACAGTGTTCAGTCTTAGACAGTCCTAAAACCCCGTGAAACCGGTCTTTGACCGTCACACAACAACAACCAAACCACACATATCTTAAATTCGTCCTAAAATGGGGCGAAACCGTTAGACCATTACGTGGCCCCTAGGCGTAAAATAACCGAAGTAGGAGGAAACCTACCTCTCGTAGCGCAGTTTCGGGTCCTTTGCCATCCGGTTCTGCTCCCTGTGACGTTGATTCCGGTTCCCCTCCTCCTTTCCTTTCTTCCTTCTTTCCTTTCTCTTTTCTTCTTCTTCCTTCATTTTCTTTCTTTCCTTCTTTTCTCTCCTTCCCTTGCCTTTCCTTCTTGCTGCACGCACCTCATTTCTCACCCTTTTTCTGTTTTTGGCTTTTTTTCTTTCCTCCCTTTCCTGGCTTTCCCACGCACCTCCTCTCTCATTTTTTTTTTTTTTTCTTTTCTCCTCTCCTCCTCTCTTCCCTTTCTCTTCATTCTTATATATATATATATATATATATATATATATATTAAATTTTTTTTTGTAGCGATTGAGTAGTCACCCCCACTGGCTTGCCAATGTAGCTGCCACGTGAGGGCGAGATCTACCACTTGGTGCCACATGGTCCTCGTGCAAATTCGCAATTTTTTCAAAAATGTGAAATTCCAATAATCTCGAATTTGATGTAAATTATTTGGGGTGCTAGATTCGTAAGGCGATTCCAACGGTGAAATCCATTTGTCATCAGAGATATAGAAAATCCCAGTTTTCCTCCGGGACTATTCCAACAAATTACCTTTTTGCCCCTTTTTCTAAAAAAATTTAAATTTACATTTTTCACGGGTTTCACACTCTCCCTCCCTTAAAAGAATTTCGTCCTGAAATTCCCAGGGGTAATCATATACCAATATTGTCCTATGTGTAGGTAATAACTCTCATTCGATCACAATTTATGACGACCCGATTATCTTGAGTCAATCAGTCCATCCCGAGGATGACATCAACCTCGAACCTATTCATGATCCTTCGGTCCACTGTGAGTAGAGGCCTAGAGATCTCTAACTCACAATTCCGACGTATCCAGTCAACCCTCACCCTAGTTTCCTAGGGAATTCCCCAACGGCTTTTCGAAGGTCTGACCTTGGTCTCGACTCGAGCTCGACCTACATCTGGTCACAGCCTGTGGAATATGATGCATCTGCTGATTAAACAATACTCTATATATGTTTTATCATGCATATATTCTAAAACACAATACATCTCAGGTGGAACATATCGAACACACAAAAAATCAATGCACACAATGCTGTGTTCTAACCTCATTCACTAATCCCTAGGTATTCACATACCTAAACCAGGATACCATGTCATGACGTTGATATCAATTATCGAGCACTATGTAATCACAAACCAAAGCTCTAACACCAAGTTGTGATGCTTGTACCAAACACCGAGCTACAAGTAATTGCATACCCAAGCTTTATACCTTAACTGCGTGTCCTAGACCCACGCCCAACCGAGACTTAGGTGTCGCGTACCACAGGCTCGTGCAGTTTGTGACACCCACGAAAACCCAGGGGTCAGGTATACTCGAGATACCATCGCGTGACCCTCGAGCCCGAGGGGTCCGGTTGACAACTCGTCAACCAGCAGAATATTCGTAGTCGCCTTTCTGTATATTTCTCTTACAAATATACAAACTCTTATAATATTTTACAAGAGTTTGATGTACAACTCTTTTACACTTTTACATGCCAACATATCTATTAAAACTAGATTGTTCTAATATATTTTACAAAAATACTTCTCAAGGCCACAACCCGACCTTCTTCATACTCATGGCCTCGAAGGAGCGTCGTCTTCTCGTGTACCTGAAAGGGTGGTCCCACGACAGGGTGAGCAAAGCCCAGTAGATATATATTATACCAGGCTGCTTCCCCACACTAAAAGCGACATGCAATGCGATACATCTGGCTCTGCCATTCAAGTACCTATACTCTAGCTGTACCTAAATGTGTACATGTCATGAATGCAGTATACCCCTCATGACTCAAATCGCGAGTCCTCACTGACTCCCTCACACTTGCATATGCCAAGTGTGAAAAGCGAGTCGGGCGTCAGCTGACCACTTTCCAAAACAAAAGTTTTTGTTTTGTAATTCTGAGTACATTGGATACCCCGATGCTTACTTATTTTTATTAGTGTTCAAAAGTGCTATTTTTGAACCCTGTTTATTACAATTTTAGCACCTTTGTGTACTAATCAAGTAATTATTGATTTGCATTAAGATCCTGCTATTCTACTGTCGCATTTTATGGCTAATTTGTGGATTTTGTTATTTATCTCTTAAAATTGTTGAGTCGATCCAAGTGCGAAGAATTCGAGTCAAACTCAGCATTGCAAATCAGAGCCAGAAGGAAAGAGCAGAAAATAGAAGAAAAATGACCATAATAAGATTTTCTTGGGGTTGCGAGGGAATTTTACAGTTCTGAAAATTTGCTTCACCTTTGCCCTTGATTCATGCCTCATCGCCTTGTTCACTTCACCTCAGTGTTCACCTTTCTACAACGACGTTTTGACTCCTTTTGTCCACACTTTTGTTTCTTCATACACCCCCATTGTAATAGTGCTTGCTATGTTATTTTGGTAATTTGTAAAGGGGTTTTGGCTATAAAGCCAGAACTGGCAAATAGTATCTGATCTCCATTAATAAAATTTCTTTTTGTCGGAAGCTTTTCGGCCTTCCGCCTCTTTTCACTTTTCTCTCATTTTCTCTCATTTATCTCATTTCCTGGGTAGCTAAACACCCCCTCGGATGACAACTTGGAGGATGAGGCGGTCAAACCCTTTCCTCCTTGAAGTGGGAGGCTGCGGGTGCAGTCCTAAGGCATCTTGAGGCTCCATGTTTTCTTGTAGTTATCCACTTGCCATAACTGTTTTCCCTTTTTAACTTTGGGTTTTGATCGCACGATTCGCGCGGATGGTTATTACTTTAATGTGAGCCAAGCTTTGAGAACCATTAGATGCTTAATGTTAGATCCATGGATGTTTGTTAGTTATCATTTATGAGCCATTGTAAGGTGAGCGAGGTGACTTGTGTTTTCTTGAGAGAGCTTTAATGTGTTAGTGGATGCCATTTCAAAGAGATTTAATGAGGGTTGAGTTTTATAGTTAAATGAAGATCAGGTTCGAGGAGATGACTATAGGTCATCCTCCCGACGTGAGGAAAGGACCACGAAACCCTCGAGTTACCCTAGAATCAACCCTGGTGACCTAACACTTCAAGGAGGTTCTCTTTACATTTATTTTATTTAAATTTCAGTTTTCCAAACATTAAAACCCCTGTTTTTGCAAAACCTTAAAATCAAATTTAATTCACCAAATTAAACACTCAACGTAAGTCATTTGTGCGAAGAAAACTCATCCCCAAGTTCGACCCTAGAGCCGCTATCTGCGAGTGCTTTGCTCACCGCGGTAAGAAGAATTTAGGTTATAAATTTTGTTATTCAGAGCACTGCGTAGCGCAGATAATTTCCTTACCTAGTACTGTGTGTTATGCATTTGCGGGCCACGAATTTTCGAGTTCTCACCGCAGAATGCCATACGCCTAGACAACATTATGTATTATTCAAAATAGTGGACAGTTTCCGATAATTCGCTTTATTTCAAAAGCATTGGACAATCTCCGATAAACTGTTTTATTAAAAAGCAATGGACAGTCTCCGATAAACTGTTTTATTAAAAAACAGTGGACAGTCTCCGATAAACATTTTATTCAAAAACATTGAAAAATCTCCGATTCAAAAATAGACTCCGATTTTTAAGCATCGCTAGAGTTGCTGCTGCTGCTGCTAATACCTTGCTTAGCCACAGTAACAAGGAGATCTGAAGCACCCATTGAACACTACTCATCATTCTCAACTATGCTCTCTTTGGTGGGTTCTCCAATTGAGGTCGTATTTATGCGGGAATTAGTAACAAAACATGCCCAAAAGTAAACCTATTTTTATTTTCTCAAATTTTCTTTACTTTCACTTTTTCTCTCCATTTTCTTTGCCCCACTATTTTTTGGTTCCAATTCCACGGTTCCAAACCAAGCGAAGTATCTATTACTAGTCAGCGGGGAAGTCCCAAGGGTGACAGTTTCACGGCTTCTTATAACGACTTCTAACCAAAATGTTTTTATAACATGCCATATAGGTATAAAAAAACATTTTAATACACTTAGTTTAGTAATAAATTATTCTCATTAGGAAAAGAACTTGGACCCACTTCACTATACACTTTTAAATGTTTGATCTGAGTGAGCGTGAAATTTAGGCATGATGAGTTGGTATAAAAACACTTTTATATCTTTAAAATTACTTAAAAAAGAACATTTAATATTTAATTATAAAAATACAATATCATAATAAATAAAAAAATTTATTACAAAAATATATAAATACATATAAAAATTTATATTAATAAAACCTAAAATAACTATTTTTATGATTATAAAAATTTTAAAAATATTTACATAAATTTGAATTAATGAATAAACATATATAAATATTTGTATAAATAAAACCTAAAATAATTATTTTAGTTTTTGTTATTATAAGAAATATTTACAAAAAAGATTTAAATAATGATAACATATAAAAATTTGTATTAATAAACCCTACAAAAATTATTATCTGATTTTAAAAGAATACCAAGCAGCGGAACACACAAAAAAGCAAAAAGAAAAAAAAAGAAAGAAGAAAAAAAAAGACCTACGGAGTTGAGAAATAACAAAAAAATTTAATGTGGTTGAGTGGGTATTCTTTTTGACAATTAAGTATTTTAATATAATAAAATATCCATTAGGACTCCCTCTCCTCTTTGGATGTCTTTGTCTTTTAAATTTTAGGCAGTTTTGCTCCAGCTAAATTTGGGCATGTGAGAGATTCTTGATTCTTGGAGGGAAAAAAGAGTGAAAAGAAGTTAAAAGTATAGAGAAATAAAATAATACAATGGAAAAATAATTAGATATTAAGAAAATATAATTAAATTTTTAGAAGGAATGTAATAAGCATTATAGGAATATAAAATTTTTTTTGACAGTGTTCTTTTAAAACATCTCATAAGTGCTTCTCAAAAAACACTTTAAGTTCTTTTGAGGTTTCACAATGGAATTATGGAGCAACCGGCAGGCCAACACTGCGTTTTCCATGCGCACTATTTGGTGGGGTCTTCGCCGTCATAAAGTAAGTAAAATCTTCCGTTAATCGTCGATAATATAAATATATAATAGCATTGATAGTCCGTGTGTATTCAAATAACGGCTACTTTCTAATATATGGACTTTAGGGCCACTTTCACAATGCCTTTTAAAAGTGTTTTTAGGCTAAAAACGCTTTTAAGTATTTTTAGGATAAAAAATGTGTTTGGTAATATTTTTAAAAACGCTTTTGAAATCTTAGAAAAACATTGGAGTGTTTTTTCCAGAAGCACTTGAGAGGTGTTTTTTAAAAAAGCCGCCGAAAAGTTACAGGTATACTAAAATTCCTATTTATTTATCCTTAAATATCTGTTATTTTCTTTAAAATATCTATTTATTTTATTTAAAAAATGTGAATAATATGATATATTTTAAAAAATTCAAAAAATTCAAATCTTTTTGTAAATCTTTTTTAAAAAATTTCTATAACCATAAAAATAATTATTTTAAGTTTTTATTGATAGAATGTTTTACATATTTATTCGAGTAATTCAATTTTTTTTTTTGTAAATATTTTTATAATCATACAAAGTAATATTTTAGGTTCTTATTAATACAAATGTTATGTATGCTCATTTATTAATTCAAATATTTTTAAAAATATTTATAATCATAAAAATAATTATTTTATGTTTTTATTAATACAAATATTTATATATGTTTATTCATTAATTCAAATATTTTTGTAAATATTTTAAAATTTTAATAATCATAAAAATAGTTATTTTAGTTTTGTAGTATGAATTTTATTTGTATTTATATATTTTTGTAATAAATTTTTATTTATTTATAATATCCTATTGTTGTAGTATATTCGATGAGGCAAGACAACAAATAGATTATGGTAGTGGGTATGTTTAAAACTAGAGTCATAAATTTATCCTACTCACTATATTATTATCAAATTTAATAGGCTTTAAGCTAATTTATTATTGTATTAACTCGGGTGTTGTATCATCTATGGTTTATAGCGAATTTGTACATATGTTTCTATTCAGAGAATTTTATTTTGGGATAGTTGAACTTCAAAAAAATAAAAATAAATAAATAACAAAATCTTCAAAATTCTTTCTAACGATTGTTAAAGTTTTTAGAATTAAGATAAATAAACTGATGAAATACCTAAACAATTTTAATTGAGTTGAAAATTTTATTAAAAAAATTTGGTATTATATTCATTACTTTAATTTTACTTATATTTCTTTTATATTTAAAAGCATACATTAAAAATACATAAAAAAAAAACAAAACTTAGATTATAATTTTCAATAACTTTGTGAAAATATTAAAGTTTTGTTTCAAAATTATTTTAAAGAAAATCTTAAAATGATATGATATTTGATAGAATAAAAATTTGTTATAATTTAAAATTAACAGAAAGTCCCTCAAAGGGATAACTATGAGCTACTAGAACAATAGTTGAAATGAAATTACCTCCATTCTAAATAGAATCTTGGTGTTCATGTCTCTTGATCACGTAATGGTAGGTTGAGATAATCCTTGATAGATATAAGTGTGTGTTCCAATTCACAGTCTTTGATGTTTGGACTAGTTATGATCTCGTTCGGACTTTAGTGCAGTATGTCTGAACTCCCCCTATAGGACTTAGTGTGTTCACAACAGATGTAATATATTTGCAATAAAGTAAAAGTACACAATCTCTTACATGGTTTGATAACCTGCCTACATCTATGGTGTTGTGCCCAGATGTAAAGATTGTCACTGATCTGATTCAAGATTTACTATTAGTCTTATGTGGTATAAGACTCACTCTCCACCCACAGCCCTTCTTGAAACCTAATTACTTATAATGAAATTCAGAATGAACTCCCTCCATTCCCCTCTCTACAGCATCGCACACCCATAACCCATAATACATCAATATAAGATGAAGAAAATAAAGAACAACATCGTTCACATAAGGTGAAAGGTTTTTAATGTTCAATACCTCAACCAAGTATCTACACTTTGCACTCTCTCAGCACATCCTGACTTCGCTTGTTCTTCCTCAAGCCTTGCTCCTGAAATCCATGATGAGAGCTTCCAATGCCCCGAATTTATAGCCTTGGCTGTAAGTCTTAAAAGTCTAGATAAGGTTGGATTATTCTCCTAATATGACTCCAACCCTACCTTTTATTTTTTGCTCTTTCCTTTAAGCTGTCACATATAAAATAGGAAACTTGTTGATCAAGAATCCTCATCAGGATAAAAATTCTATTAATTCTAGTTTGATAGCTTAGACATTCGGATCTTCTGAGACATGATCGTTATCCACTTGCCAAATAGATCCTAGGCCATCGGTTTACCTTCCCAGTTCCTTAGCCTCTAAGCCAATAGACTCACGTGCGTCCCACGTCTGCTTTGTTTCTAGTTCGGACATCATATGTCTGACACATAACTGTAACACAAGATAGCCTTAGTCCGAACTATTTCTTGGTCCTACCAGGGACTTCAATTCTATTTCATCAAATGCACATTAAGCTCGATCTCTAAAGTAGCCTCTTGTAACACCCAATTATGCCCTAACAGTTTAAAATGTTTGGTATAATAAAGAAAGTAAAAGTATATTTTCAGGAATAAAATAAAAATAAAAAAAATAAAATAAGCAAAACCCAAAATTAATAAAAGTTAGGGTAAATTAATAATTTACCAATTCAGGACCAAAATTCGTAATTTAATAAGTTCATATGCAAGTAGGAATATGTATAAGTTAAAGTAAGAATAATAGAGAAATGGAGAGACCTAAATGCAAAAATGGGAAAGAAAGCGAAAATGAGTAAGCCAAACATGGCCTTAACTCTAAAAGGAGGATAAGATCAAAAGGCAAAAAAAAAAAAAAAACCTTAGTTTGGTCTTGGGAGAAGAGACAAAAAGGGGATAAGATCAAGGGGTACGTCTCTCATTTTTGGGAGACAAAAGAAAAAAAAAGTAGAGAGGGAGAAGAAGGAGAAGAAGAAGAAGAAGAAGAAGAAGGAAGAAAAAATGAGAAAAGAAGATCAAAGGTATGGAAGTCTAGTGCTTTTGTATGGAATTTGAGTATGGTATTTGTCTAGTTTTTGGTATAGAAAGTATAAATACATAGTTTTGAACCCTCTATTTTGTGTATGGGTTGGGTTTGGAAACTCCCAAACTCATTTCTTGTTAGGGTTGAGTTGAGAAGAACTCTAAGACTCCTATATATGTGTTTTAGGTTGGTTTGTAGTTACACAGTTTGGGATTGTATGGAAACTAGGGGATTCCCCCGAAGTGCTAAGACTTAGGAAACTCATCTAACCCATTAATTGTGTAGGGGTTTCTCCTACTCGGGTTCCTTTTCATTTAAGGGTTGTGGGGTGGTGTTTTGCCCCAAGGGAAATGTCTAGTTGCAATTTGAACCAAGGGAAATTACCATGTTTTCATTATCGTACGCATTAGCCGGACTTTAGGACTGGTTTTGGGTGAAGAAGAATTTGGTAGTGAGTCATACGGTAAATTGTAGTCTGACTATTGAACATGATGTTAGGTTTTTGAATTTCTCAATTCGGACATCTGTAGACCAAGTTATGGTCCATTTACCACGAAAGAATCCTAATGTCGGTAAGTCGGTCCTTCGGCCGGATTGGGTCGGCTCGGCGAATTCGGTCGGCTCGATTTGGGTTTGACTACCCTATGTGACCTCCAACTTTGGAAGGTCATAACTTCTTAGTCCGAATTCCGATTTGGGTGTTCTTAGACTCTATGGAAAGCCCATGGAGTCAGAATATCTCTTGTTAAAATTGAACTCATAGTAGGTCCAAATCACAAATAGTAGACTCTCTTTTGGTAACCATAGTTATTTATGCGTATAAAGGATATAGAAAAATTACAGATTGAATTAAATGATTATACATATCGCATATGATTACTAGATGACCATAATAATTCGAGAATATAAGATATGTACTGCACATAAAATACACATGGATTGTCTGCCTAGAACCTGGTAGAGGGATAGATAGACATGCCTATTAGGGAAAACAAATTCTGCGACATACGAATGCAGTTGGCCCGTTTGGGTCATTATTTAACTTTGGGCCCTTATAGATGATCATTGTCTCATACAATGATAACAGCGCCTTCGGGCCCTTGTAGACCAATGTTTTGCATAGTGAGTACAACGCCTTTGGACCCTTATAGACCACTATTTTGCACAGTGAGTACAGTGCCTTCGGGCCCTTATATTTCCTTTATCCACTTATAAGGTTTATGCAGGCATGAAACATAAAACAAATGATTTGAATATGGCTTGTATGAAGTATATGATATGATAAAGAAGCTATACTTACCGTATGCGCTTACATGTATACTGTGACAAGTATATGACATGATATGAGAAGCATAGCTCTGCTATGTGATGATAGTATACAGTGACAAAAACAAGAAGTAAAGTGTAAAAATGACATGAAAAGTATCTGAAATATGATGAGAAAGGAAACATGTTAAGAAAAAGTAGATATGAGAATTGGATAAGTATATGTAAAGGTTATAATTGTCATAAGTTTATGCATGTGTATAAAGTAAGATGATCCTTATTAGAATTAGATCCATTTGAGTTTTATTCCCACTAGCGTAAAGGCTTGCGTGGGTGTTTTCATCCCGGGTGTAGATCTGAGGAAGCCCAGAGGACGAGGGACGATGCGCATCGGTGGTCGAAGGCCACACATCACTAGGTGCCTACTGGAAGACCTTTTGATCTAATGTATATGTATTTTTGTTTCTTTTGTAAACAATGTAAATATTGTAAATGTTGAACATTTCCACTTATGGAGTTTGTATATATTTTTTAATCCTTTGCTACAGAATAAAATACAAGTTAAATGTTTAACATTATATGAAAACAAGCTTCTGAGTTTCTAAGTTTTAAATACCATATATATATATATATATATATATATATATATATATATATATATATATATATATATATATATATATATATGACACCTTCACTCGGCACCGAGTGCCGGGTTGGGGGGGCTACAGTTTAGTGGTATCAGAGCATCTCAGATTCGAACGGACCCTCAATCCGAGTCGGATCGAGAAGGGCGCTACCTGGCTACCTTTTTGTAGAACCCTTGAGATGAAGATATGGATAATTTCAAACTCAACATTCTTCCCCTTTGGCTATGTCTTTGGCAAAAATATCCCTTAAAGAATGAGACAATAACATGCACTGAAGAGGGAAGACAAGAGGCACTTGACACGTTTAAGATGAAGATTTTTATTTCATTCATTGTTTGTCCTTTTTACATGTCTGACCGTACAATTTAGATGGGATCAAAAGAAAATATCCATTAAGCTGCCCTTTTACATGCATCTTCCATGGGCGACATTCTTACCACTCCTTAAGTTTTGGTGAAAACTTGGGGGTGTGGAAGAGCGAGAAGATGGCAAATCCAGAGGCACCTTGTCTCCACTTTTCCTACCACTATGGTCAGACTCTATGGACATTGTTGATTGCAATCGATTTTGGCATTGTTGAAGGCATGAAGATCGGTTGGGCAATATTGGTCCCAAAGGTAGGAACTTCATTCCCCTACAACGGATCAGGCTTGGTCCTTGGCACAGAGTTTGGACTTGTAGTAAGGTCCGATGATGCTATGGGGTATGTGTACTCCCTCTCATTGTCTTCTCCTTCTAAAGTGTAGAATATGGCCTCTTAAGCCTTGGTTTTCTTTAATTCTTCAACGAGACGGTGGAACTCCTCTCGTTCTTATGAATCCTTGGAGGTGTAGCTTCACCAACTATTGTTGCTTGTCTGGAAGTGACTGACATGTTTCGTGGGATCGAATGGTCTGCGAAAATTTGAGACTTGATCGGGCGCTAAGTAGATTTTTCCCTTCCAGGTGCAATTCTTTAGTTCGGACTGGAACCTTCTCCTTCATTTTCCCTATGTTGTTTCCTGAAGGAACATCTCTTAAATGGTGCCTTTCATACAATTTGTGGTTGATGAGCATCTTTGCTACTAGAGGCCCCAAAATGTCAGTGAGGGTTAATAGATTTGGTTTTTGGGCTATAAGAATCCCAAATATCAGCGATGGATACCCTTGTGCTTTTCGATAAGTTGTGTTTTCAGCATGACCCAGTATATATATGTTCAAACATGAACTTTCCTGGAATAAATTTTCTCTTCATTCCTACTTGGAAAACCAAGGTGGTGAAGTTCTTGATACAACTATGTCGCGGTGGGTAGTAGTTGATAACGTCTAACCCTGTCAACGGGATATAATAGTTGACGATATTTGGCCTCATTAATGGGATATAATAGTTGACAATATCTAGCTATGACAACAGGATATAATAGTTGACCATTTGAAAGTCCCATATGGCTGAACACCATTTGATATTTGTTAACCATAGAAAAATATGTTTGAAATGTATTTACTTGGACTTTGATGAAAGTATTTGAGTTTGAAATTTGATATGAAAAGTAATTTGGTTCACATTGATATAAAATCGATTTGAGAATGTTTGATGGAAAATTTTGAATATTCCTAGCTATCTTTGAATCATAAGTTTTGATGAAACATCTTCTATTTGTTATTACAATTGAAGCCTTTTGATCCATTAAACTATATTATTATTTCTTATTGAGTTTAAACTTACTCTAAATTCGTTGATATCTTTTGGATATTTTTAGTTTCTATGATAAGTGATGGCTAGGTTGAGGTTTGATGTTATTAGGATTTGATGAAAAGTTTATTTAGACTTTTGTTGAACTAGTAAGTTCATGCATTAGATTTTCGGTTTTGAGGTTATTTAGGAGAGACATGAATAATGACACTTCATTTTTTATTAGTTCGAAGTTGGAATTTGGGAGATTCTGAATAGCTCTATTTGAGAATGTATTTGATATTTGATGAATTTAACGCATTACTTTAAACAGATGTTTGGTAATTGGACTCAATCTAGTTAAGGTTTGTGTCGCTTAACACTTCGAGCCTTCGATATTGAGATATGAATTGATAGTAATACCCATAGAGTGGATTCAGAGTGCCATTAGGTATATATTAAAATTTATGTTATAAATGCTCTTTCCTTATAATATAGTTATCTACATTTTTAAAGAATACTTTAACTTCAATTAAATTTGTAAAGTTGTTTTTCTTGTCGTTTCCTTTTTTTTTATGGGTTTGCCAATATTATCAGTCCATAATTACAAAACGTTTGATCCTAGGAGTCTGGTATGTCACTTATGCTTTGTGAAGGACTATCATTTTTGTAAAGGAACTATCATTGTGATCATAAGCTGTCATTTTTGTTTATATGTTCTTATGGGGAATGCTATATTAGAAATACTAAGTTGGTTTTTCTTTCAAACTTGGTTCTTTGGATTCTTTCATATTCCCTAATCAAGCTTCCTTCCAGCATTGGAAATGGAACCAAGTTTTGAGAGATTAATCTATTATTGTGACGTTTTGGTGCAGTTAGGCTAAATGACCCAAAATACCACCACATGATTCCAAGCAATTTGCAATTTCCACTCTGAGTGCTCTCATTTACGTCAAATGGTTGGTCCACTACAGAGTGGTCATCAGATGAGCGTAATATTGCACTAGGAAAATGCTACTTCGAATATCAAACGGTATACATGAAAGCGAAAATGAATATTTTATCTTCATTTTTATTTCTTTTTGAATGATTGATAAACTTTACAATTTTAATTTGTGTGTATAAATATGAAGTTGAAATAATTATGTATTTTCATTCAATATTAAGTAGCAATATGAATATTTTAAAAAAAAAGTAACATTATGAATAACAATAGAAAAATAAACTAGCAACAACATCCTTATATACAAACAACTTAAAATAGTTTTTTAGTTTTACTTCTTATTATTTGACCATGTGATTGAAAAACAATATTTTATTTTAAACTGTTGTGATAAATTATTGTGGAAGTTAGACCATTTATTGATTGTTGTTGTTTTCAAGTAAAAGTTTTTAAAAACGAAAATAAACTAACAAATTTTTTTAAAAGCAAGAAATTATTCCCATTGATTTTTAAGAAACACCCAAAAAATAATATTTTAAGTATAATTTGAAACACTTAATTTGCATTCTATGTTGTTCGTGAACCTACAAAATTCATGTACGAGTTGAAAAATTATCTCGTTCCTAAGTAGAGAAATAAAGATATAAATTTTTCTTAAATTTAGGTTTCTTGTGAAAATATATTGAGAGAGAAAATTTGTAAAATTTATAAATATCGATATATCTTATTATATTCGTAAAGTTAAGCCTCAATATATCTATAAAAATCGATATTTTTATCCTTGCTACATAAATGAAAAGCTATATCTGGTTCTAGAAATTCAGCGAGAAAAGGAATATAAAATTTCACATTTGGATGTGGATCGGGTTTCCAATATCGCCCCATCCGATGTGGAAATTTCACAAATATCCTTCATATATAAATATGCATTTCCTTTCCTTTCTCTCTATCCTCCTAGGGTTTATCATACGGACCTCTGTTGATCTCATTTGGGGTTTAAGGCTGCCGTAATCATTTAGGTTTTCAGCAACCGTCGACTTCGGGAATGTGAGTTTGGGATGTTTCAATCATTCATTGTGAGTTTGGGAATGTCGATAAAGGCCTTTTGTCGCTCGAATTTGAAAGTAATTCCAAAAATCATTTGAAACCAAGATTTGATCATTTGTCTGTGGATGGAATATTTTCTCGGTAAGTTGCTCATATTTAGAACTTTTATATACATTTTTTTGTGGTTCTCACCTCCCTTCTCTAAAATCTATTTTCCAGGGAGAGAAAGTGAGGGGTTTTTTTTGGCCGACTTCATCTCTACTCAACTTTTGATTCTGGCAACTCCAAGTGGGTCTCTCTCTGATTCCTAATTCTAATAGTTTTATGGTCGAATGTTCTCTCTTTTTATCCTTTCCAGCTTTGTTTTAGCTGATGATTACATAATCAAATTGTTTTCGATTTCTAACCATGGCATCATTATTAGTATAGCCTTGAGGACCCATATCTCTAATTTGATACAAATTTTAAGGGTCTTAATGAATCCCAATTCGCATCATTTTCCATGATAGTTAAAATTTCAATGCATTTTGTTTTGTTATGGAATTTTATTTTAAGGTCATTTTCTTTTCTCAACAACCAAACAATATGAGATGGGAGGGCTTTTTATTGTTGATGTAAAGATGTTGTGTGCCAACCGATTAAATAATGACATCGATATGTACCTTTATATAATGACATCTTTCTTGGGTCGGGTTGGGAATGGATTTGTAGACGGCCGGCGGGAATACCTACCCACATACATTTAAGCCTTCTATATGCCTTGTCCCCGAACCCGCGGTTGCCATTCCCCTACTCTTGATGGTTTGCAAGCAACATAGTCTATTGGAGTCAATTTGAAACCATAATATAATTGTAAAATTTCATAACTTTAGTTAGAAGCCTCAAATGGTTGAATCTTCATCTTAGTTAGAGCTTGAAGATTAGATGTAGGTCGATTTGCATTGATCACTACTAAAATCTTTAGCTTACAATTTTTCTATCATTTCTCTCTTTATATTTTATTTATTTGTTTATTGATTCTTGCATATTAACATCCCACAACTAAGAAGCAACACATAACTAAGTATGACACACAATAACAATATGTACCACAAAAGCCATTCTCATGTAAAAAGTATCATTATCATTACTTCTTTAATGGAAAATTGCACATAAAGTAGTCTCGAATTCTACATGAACTTACATAAATATCTTGTAGACAAACGCCTTATTAACCCAAAATGACTTTTTGATATTATAAAGCTTGAACATCTGATGAAGAAGATGTATTTATATCGAAACAAAGATTACATTTGGCCAGTAGCATCGAGTCAGTCAATTCAGTGATGTCATATTCAACCTCCTTATAATTCTCTTGAGCACATAAATCTCCTTGACACTTTCTAATTCTTTCCAACTCTATGGCAACTTCTATCATTGTTGGTCTGTACTTCCCATTCAAGTTTATGCATCGTCTTGCCAAATGAGCAAATGCATTGATCTCTTCTTAATGCGCCCTCTCTTTTACAACTCAGTATCGAGAAGATCGATAACGATTGCACTTTCTTTCATGGACGATATATAAATAATGGCTAAACTTTTCCCTTCTTCAGATCTAGTTTTCAATATTGGCTTTTCCTGTTAAAAAGCTCAATAAATTCTATTCCAAACTATAAACACTTCGCTTTTGATAAATTGGCTTGATTAAGTACTCGGGGTCGAATATCAAAAAAGTACCGTACTTGGGTGGTCAAATGTTTGGTCGATGGAAATAGATTTTGAAGTTCCAAAATCTGCCATTTTGCTCGATATTTATCATCTAAAAGAAATTATATTAGTCGGTTGATATCTCGATGATAAATTGGTGTAGAAAGATCTTTGAATGTAAGTAAGAAAGAGCTCTCGCAACTTCAGTAGCAATTCGCAAACGCATTTCCCATGTAATCGGAATTCTTCATTTTAATTAAATGGATATGTTCTGAAGGGTTCCATTAGGAATGAACTCATACACCAACAAAGGTACTTCTTTCTCTAAACAACATCCTAATAGCTTAACGACGTTTCTATGATTGATTTGGGATAGAATGACAACCTCATTGATGAATTGTCCAAGTTTGTCTTCACCCATTATCTTCAACTTTTTAACTGCCACAATTCTTCCATCCATCAACATTCCTTTATAAACAATACCTTGGCCTCATGACCAATAACCCGATTTTCATTATAACGATCAGTGGCTTTCTCTAACTCTTTGGAAGTGAACAATGTGGTTTATCAACATTCCTTCACTTGAGAAGATAATTGTTGTTCACCATTCTTTTAAAGCATTTCCTTGTACTTAATTTTGTTTCTCCTTTTTAGTACAGGCCATCCACCGTGCCTGAGATCACCCATAATGTTCCAAGTCCTATTATATGCCTACTAAATCACAACAAAGAAAAATGTTACTTTGTCTAGTAATATAAAAAATATACTATTAACTCACAAAAATGTTACTTAATAAAAGTTCCTTATCACTCCTCGCCAACATCTATAAACCTAGGAAATATGATCTTACTGTAGGTAAATTAAAATTTATCTGATATTAAGTTGTGTGTATAAATATTAAAGTTAAAATAATTATGTATTTTCATTCCATATTAAGCAAGGTTTGAAATATATATCGGTACTTGAATTTCTGGCAGATATATTGGATATGGGAATTGCACATTTTTACATAAATATGATAAAGCAAAAATTATGTAAAATTCATAAAACTACTTTAAAAAAGTTTAAATATTTTCTTTTCTCCAAAAAGCACATTAAAGTGATCAAATAATACTTATCTTTTGAAAATTTATCATTCAATGAAAATAATTTGAAAAATATATTATTGAAATTTAGCCATTAAAAATAAATTATTATTATAATTGGGTTTTATTTTAAAAATCAGATAATGTTATCTTTAAAAATTATCATGAAAATAGTACAATATTAAAATTTTAAATATATACTGGAATTTATCCATTAAAAATAAATTATTATTATTATTATTATTATTATTATTATTATATATTTATTTATTAATTTATAATTAAAAATATAATATGCTATTTTATCAATTAGTAGTAATTTATAAAATATAATAATTTTACTAATTATTTGTTTTTTGATGATTTTAAATAATGAATATGAAAACAATAAAGATGATGTAATGTTATAAAAGATTTATCGGTAATATATTATTTGAAAGAGGCATATAATATCAAGCGAACATCTCGATGGAAAGAAGCTGATTCACGATATATCAGACATTTTAAACCGTGATATTAAGTAACAATATGAATAACAATAGAAAAATAAACTAACAACTATATCCTTACAAACAACTTAAAATAGTTTTTTTTTAGTTTTATTTCTTATTATTTCACCATGTGATTGAAAAACAATATTTTATTTTAAATTGTTGTTTTCTAGTAAATGTTTTTATAATCAAAGTAAACTAACAAATTGTTTAAAAAAAATATTGAGACAGAAAATTTGACTGTATATAACTGCAAATTTTCACTGAAATTCTGTATTTTTTAATAAAAAATAAGAAGAAAATTCTTTTTACTGTTTTTTTCTCCATTATTTCATTGGTAATTATTTTTCTCACTGTTTAAAATATTATTAATATGGTTTAGGAAAATAATAATTTTACATGTGTGTGAGGAGTGTTTTTGAAAATAATAGCGAAAATTTGTTTTTAAAAATTGTTTTATACTATTATCCTCTGAAACAAGAACAAAAGTTGAGAAACTTAGAACGTAGTTAAAAAATATGTATACAGAAATTTAAAATTTATTTTTTATCTGTACTATTTTTTATTTAATGATTTTTCGTTTCTATATAATTATTTTAAATAAGTTGAAATTAAATTAAAATAATTAAAAATTATAAAAGTAATAATTAAAATATTTCCTTTCAAAATTTGGAAAGAATAGCTTCCAAGGACATCTCTAAATTAAAAAAAAAGATAGCATGCTATTTTGTGTATCTTAAATAACTTCTTAAACAATTAGTACTTGTTTTTTTTTTTTTTTCACAAAGATATCCATAATATTCTGAAAAAAAAAATCTCTTTCAAACTTGAAGGCCGATTCAGTTAATTTTAATTTAATTCTCTTTTGGTTACCTTTTTTCTTTTTTCTTCTTCCTATTTTTGAAAGCAAAAACAAAGATTGCTTCTATGTAACATCATGCCTGAAACTTAGTTTCTGATCTTAAATATTATTCATTTATTTTCTTAAAAAGTTAATCAATTTTAAAAAAATTTAATTATTAATTTTCAATTGAAAATATATTTTCAAAATTATTAGCTTTAAAACCATTATATTTATTCTAAAGGAAAAAATTGTTATTAATTTCCTTTTTCCGATTTGTAACTGAGAGTGTATAGGAAAAAGAAAAAGAAAAGATAACATACCTGGCAACACTGTTATTCCGCGGTGACTTGGATCAATGTTGTCTTGTTGATGTAATAATAAATGCTTCATGTTTCAAATAGAAATTTAGCTCTTAGTTCAGCGAAATGATTCAAATTAACAATAATAAAAGTAAAAATTAAAAGTCGGTAAAGAAAAAGAAAAGAAAAAGCAAAAGAAAATCGTGTTCAGGAGGCCTGGGAGGATTTTGCTTGGTATTTTTTTTGAAATAAGTTAAGATATAAATTCAAAAAATGTTTGGTAATCATTCTCATTTTTTTCTTAAACAATTACTCATTTTCTACAAAAAATATTCTTTTTCACTTCATATATTTAAGGGTGCTTATTAAAAGAAATGTTACTTAAAAAAAACAATGGGGGCTCTAATTTTTATAAAATGAGGCTAAAAATTAAGGTTAGTTTGTTTTCGGTTTTTGGAAACTATTTTTTTTTGTTACTAAAATAATGTTATTTGTGTTTTTAAAAACCGTTTTCAAAAAGAATTTTGAAAAACAAGTGCCAAAGTGGCCCAAATTTCGGAATTGGGTTTTGAACTTACGATTATTAATTGGTTGCTCTTGACATCCTTGGGGAAGATAAGGGTTGCCTTTATAACCCTGTTGACAACGGCAGGTGAGACTTGATGCCAGAGTCTTGTCAGGTGAACAACGAGCATTACTGCCACAAACAGTTGTGGATGTGTCGAGGTTTGAGGTGGAGGCATTGCATGTTGAGTTGTAAATCCGCCAGTCAAGCACTGCTTGAACATATCCCATATCTTTCACCTCGTGTGGATCTTTTACATTTTCGCTAAACCAAAAGTGGTCCACCATGAAGGCGTACATGCATTCGTCCTCATCATCATAGTTGCCTAAAGATACATTGAATGACTGGAGCTGGAGGAAATTTGGGTTTAGCAACGGTAGAAGCCGTAGCAGCTGCTGCCATTTGTTGCCGCAGCTATGCCTTTTTAGCAGAAGGACATGCATCCCCGTTACTGAATCATTCTGACTGATGGCCAAGGCGCTGCAGCCGACGGCAGTGAATCTAGTGGAAGTGTCGGAGAATGAGAAAAGGGCCTCCGCCTCCCTCCCACGGCCGTGTGTCATTTGATGATTTGCCGGGACAATCTGATGAATCGGTACTGAGTTTGTTGGCCGGATGGTGCCATGATCTGCTGAAACATTCAGCACCTCCACATTCATTCTTTAGGTAAAAACTTGGGAGGATGATGGGGTGGAGCTGTTACAACACTTCAAACAAATGGTAGAGAAGTAACAACTATTAGATCCAATTCGAAGAGTATGGAGATCATCGATGTCTCACTTTGCTTTACAACGAAGGCTTCGCTAGAGTTTGCTGCTGCTAATACCTTGCTTAGCCACAGTAACAAAGGAGATCTGAAGCACCCATTGAACACTACTCATCGTTCTCCACTATACTCTCTTTGGTTAATCAGGTGAGACTCGTGTTATGCAGCGAATTGTAATAAAAGCATCCTTGAAAAACATGCCTCAAATATCGATGCTAGTAGTCAACCGAGTAAGTCAAACTTGGTTATTTCCATACATGTGTTTTCTTCGTCGCCATAATGGAATTATGGAGCAACCTGTAACGGACCACTGCTACGTTTTTCCATGCTATTTGGTGGGGGTCTTCTCAAATCGCAAAAGTAAATGGAAATAACCGAGGAGTCAATAATATAAATATATAGTCCGTGTGTATTCAAATAACGACTGCTTTCTAATATATGGACTGAATACTTTCTAATGCCTTTTAAAAAGTGTTTTTAGGCTAAAGCAACTTTTAAATATTCTAGGATAAAAAATGTGTTTGGTAATATTTTTAAAAACGCTTTTGAAATCTTAGAAAAATATTGAAGTGTTTTTTCAAAAGCACTTGAGAGGTGTTTTTTATTTTAAAAAAAAAAAACATTTGAAAATTTTAGGTATATACTAAAATTCCCTATTTATTTATCCTTAAATATCCTATTGTTTCTTTAAAATATCTATTTATTTTATTTAAAAATCTGAATAATATGATATATTTTAAAAATTCAAATAATTCAAATCTTTTGTAAATATTTTTTAAAAATTTCTATAACCATAAAAATAATTATTTTTAAGTTTTTATTTGATACAAATGTTTACATATTTATTCATTAATTCAAATATTTTTGTAAATATTTTTATAATCATACAAGTATGTGTAGGTTCTTATTAATACAAATATTATGTATGCTCATTTATTAATTCAAATATTTAAAAAAAAAAATGTTTATAATCATAAAAATAATTATTTTATGTTTTTATTAATACAAATATTTATATATGTTTTATTCATTAATTAAAAAATAATGTAAATGATATTTTTCAATTTTTTATAATCATAAAAATTGTTAATTTAGTTTTTAGTAGTATGAATTTTTATATGTATTTATATATTTTTGTAATAAATTTTTATGTTTGTTATAATATCCTATTGTTGTAATTATATTTGATGAGATAAAGACAACAAATAGATTATGGTTGTGGGTATGTTTCAAAACTAGAGTCATATGTATCCTACTTACTATAGTATTATCAAATTTGTAGGTTTTAAACCAATTTATTATGGTATTAACTCGGGTGGTGTACCATCTATGGTTTTTAATGAATTTGTACATGTGTTTCTATTCGGAGAATTTTATTTTGGAATGATATTTGAACTTCAAAAAAATAAAAATAAATAAATAATAAAATCTTCAAAATTCTGTCTAACGAATGTTAAAGTTTTTAGAATTAAGATAAATAAATTGATATTAAACATGCCCTAAATAATTTAATTGAGTTGAAAATTTTATTAAAAAATTTGGTATTATATTCATTACTTTAATTTTACTTATATTTATTTTATATTTAAAAGTATACATTAAAAATACATAAAAAAACAAAACTTAGATTATAATTTTCAATAACTTTGTGAAAATATTAAAGTTTTGTTCAAAATTATTTTAAGAAAATCTTAAAATGATATGATATTGAGTAGAATAAAAAATTTGTTTATAGTTTTAAAATTAACAAAAAAGTCCTTCAAGATAAACATGAGCTTGTAAACAATAGTTGAAATAGAGAGTACTACTCCATTCAAATAAGACATCTGGTGTATGTCTCTTGATACTATGGTAGGTTGAATAATCATGGCAGATATAATTATGTGTTTCAATTCACAGTCCTTGATGTTTGGATATAGTCTCGCTCAGAACTTTAGTTCACTAATAATCAGAACTCCCCTAGGACTTAGTGTGTTGTTCTGCTTGGTCATAATATATTTGCAATAAAGTAAAAACACACATAATATTTTACACGGTTCGACAACTGCCCTCGTCTATGAGGTTGTGCCGGATAAAGATTTTCAACGATCGATTCAAGGTTTACAATCGATCTTATGCGGTACGAGACTCTCTTTCTACCCGCAGCTCTTTTTTGAAACTTAATCACTCATAGTGGAATTTAGAATGAACTCCCTCCATTCCCTTCTCTATAGCATCGCACACCCATAACCCATAATACATCAATATAAGATGAAGAAAATAAAGAACATCATATTTCACACAAGGTGAAAGACTTTTAATGTGCAATATCTCAATAAATGTGCCACTCCGCACTCTCTCGGCACGGTAGGGACTTCGCTTGTTCTTTCAAGCTTTGCTCTTGAAATTCGTGATGAAGAGCTTCAGCTCTGTGAATTTATGGCTTTGCTAATCAATCTTAAGTCCTAGATATGGTTGGATCATTCTCTAATATGACTCCAACCTACCTTTTTATTTTTTGCTCTTTCCTTTAAAGTAGATCCACCGAGCAAATGGAAACTGTTTGATGAATCCTCATCAGAATAAAATCCTAGAAAGTTTCTAATTCTGGTTTGATAGCTTAGATGTCCGGATCTTCTAAGATGTGATTGTTATCCACTTGCCAAATAGATCCTAGGCCCATCGGTTACTTGCTCTCAAAGTTCATAGCCTCCCGAGCCGATGGGCTCACTTCATCTCGCGGTTGCTGTTTCTGGATTCGGACATCATATGTTTGATGCGTTCCTACAACACGGAATAGCCTTAGTTGAACTAAGCTGGCAGTCTATCGGGGACTTCAATTCTACTTCATCAAATATTTGTCTTCGATCTCTCTTAAGTAGCTACCGCCTAGAACCCTTGAGATGAAGATATGGATAATTTCAAACTCATATTCTCCCCCTTTGGCTATGTCTTCGGTAAAAATATCCTTCAAAGAATGAGACAAGAAGATGCACTGAAGGGGGAAGACAAGAGGCACTTGACACGTTTAAGATGAAGATTTTCATTTCATTCATTGTTTGTCCTTTTTACATGTCTGGCCATACAATTTAGATGGGATCAAAAAAATATCCATAGCTACCCTTTATCCATCTTCCATAGGCGACATTCTTTCCGCTCCCGAGTTTTTGGTAAAAACTTAGAGGCGTGAGGAGGCGAGGAAGATGGGCAAATCTAGAGGCACCTTGTCTTCCGCCCTCCCCATCCTGTGGGTGGACTCTATGGACATCATTGATTATAAAGTCGATTTTGGCGGTGGTGAAGGCATGAGATAGGTTGGGCAATATTGGTCCCAAGGTAGGACCTTCTTCCTTCTGACTGATTAGGTTTGGTCCTTAGCCGAGTTCAGACTTGTAGTAAGGTCAGACAATGCTATGGGGTCTGTGTACTCCCTCTCATTGTCTTCTCCTTCTAAAGTGTAGAATATGGCCTCTTGAGCCTTGGTTTTCTTTAATTCTTCAGAGGGCAATGAACTCCTCTCGTTGTATGTATTCCTTGGAGTGTAGCTTCACCAACTATTGTTGCTTATAGATGATCTAGCATGTTTTCATGGGATAATGGTCTTGTCTAAGAGTGGACTTTGTCGGAAGCGTAAGTGGATTTTCCCTTGGGTGCAATTGCTGGTTCGGACTCTGGAACCTTATAACCATTTCCACCCATGTTGTTTCCTAAAGAACATCTCTTAAATGCTGTTTTCATACAATTTGTGGTTGATGCGCATCTCTACGCTGGAGGCCCCAGTATTAGGGGTTACTAGATTTGGTTTTGAATTTGTAGAATCCCAAATATAAGTGATGGATACCCATGTACTTTTCGATAAGTTGCTTTTTCAGCATGACCCGGTATATGTTCAAACACGAACTTTCCTAGAATAAATTTTCTCTTCATTCCTACTTGGAACACCAAGGTGGCGAAGTTCTTCGATACAACTATGCGGTGGGTAGTAGTTGATAATATTTGACCCTATTAACGAGACGTAATAGTTGACAATATTTGGCCTCGTTTACAGGATATAATAGTTGACAATATTTGGCCATGACAACAGGATATAATAGTTGACCATTTGAAAGTCCCACATGGCTGGACACCATTTGATATTTGTTAACCAAAGAAAAATATGTTTGAAATGTATTTACTTTTGGACTTTGATATGAAAGTGTTTGATTTGAAATTTGATATGAAATTGTTTGGTTCACATTTGATATGAAATCAATTTGAAATGTTTTAATGGAAAATTTTGAATGTTCTAGCTTATCTTTAAGCCAGGAAGTTTAGATGAAAAGCATTTTCTATTTGTTATTATGATTTAAACTTTTGATATGAAACTATATTATTATTTAACATTGAGGCTTAAAACTGATAAGATTCATTGATATCTTTTGAATCTTTTGGTTTCTACGATGAGTGATGGCTAGAGTTGGGCTTTGTCATTGTGGGATTTGATGAAAAGTTAATGTTAGACTTTGTTGAACTTATAAGTTCATGTTTATGTGGATTGTTTGGTTTTGGAGGTTATGTAGGAAAGTTACTTGAATAATGACACTTCATTTTTATTAGTTCGATTGGAATTTGGGAGGTCTGAATAGTTCTGTTGAGAATGTATTTTGTATTTGATAATTTAACGCGTACTTTAGCAGATGTTTATTAGTGGACTTAATCCATTAGTTTGTGTCGTTTCACGCCGAACCTTCGAGATTGAGTATGAATGGAATTCATATCCTTGGGGTGAGTTTCGGTGTGACAATAGGTATATTCGTTATGTAATAAAATGTCTTTCCTTATAATATAGTTATCTCTTGCATTTTTAAAGGAATACTTTTAAGTTCAATTAAATTTGTAAAGTTGTTTTTTCTCTTAATCGTTCCTTTTTTTATGGGTTTGCCAATATTATTAGTCTATAATTACAAAAACGTTTGATCCTAGAAGTGCTGGTATGTCACTTGTGCCTTTTGTGAAGGACCTATCATTTTTGTAAAGGAACTATCATTGTGATACTGCAACTATCATTTTTGTTTATATGTTCTTATGGGGAATGCTACCATATTAGAATACTATGTTGGTTTTCTTTCCAACTTGTTTGGATTCTTTCACTATTCCTAATCAAGCTTCCTTCCTAGCATTGATGATTAGTTTGAGAATTAATCTATTATTGTGAAGTTTGAATTGCAATTGGAAGCTAAATGACCCAAAATACCACCACATGATTCAGCTTAATTGCAATTTCCTAGTGAAATGTATCTCATTATATCCAAATGGTTTTCTGGTCCACTACAAGCGGTCATCAAATGAGCATGTGCACTAGGAAAATGCCGCGAATATCAAAGCGATATACATAGAAAACTGAAATTTAATATTTTCATCTTCATTTTATTTCTTTTGAATGATTGATAAACTTTACGATTTTAATTTGTGTGTATAAATATTAAGTTGGAAATAATTATGTATTTTCATTCAATATTAAGTAGCAATATGAATATATTTTTCAAAAGAATAACTTAATATGAATAACAATAGAAAAATAAAACTAGCAACAACATCCTTAGTACAAACAACTTAAAATAG
The DNA here is from genome assembly GCA_016808115.1 of Tetrastigma voinierianum. Taxonomy (NCBI): domain Eukaryota; kingdom Viridiplantae; phylum Streptophyta; class Magnoliopsida; order Vitales; family Vitaceae; genus Tetrastigma; species Tetrastigma voinierianum. The sequence continues at coordinate 162,022 of JAEQBH010002425.1, read as the reverse complement.
TTTTTAGTTTACTTCTCCCCCATTATTTGACCATGTGATTGAAAAACAATATTTTTATTTTAAACTGTTGTGATAAAAATAATGGAAGATTAAATTATTATTGGATGCTATTAACAATAAAGTTTTAAAACAAAGCAAACTAACAAATTTTTTAAATAAGAAGGAAATTATTCCCATTGATTTTTAAGAAACACTTTAAAAATCCAACATGTTTCATTATGAGCTGAGCACCGGCTGCATTCTATGTTGTTTCGTCAACCTACAAAATTCATGTACAGAGCTGAAAGCTATCTCTCGTTCCTAAAAATTCAGAGGTAATAAAGATATAAATTTTTTTCTTCAATTTAGGTTTCTTGTGAAAATATATTGAGACAGAAAATTTGACCGTATAAAACTGCAATTTTCACTGAAGTGATTCTGTAATTTTTATTAAGAAGAAAATTCCTTTTACTTTTTTATCTCCTTTTACTGTTTTCTCTATCATTTCATTGGTAAGTCTTTTTCTCACTGTTTAAAATATTATTAATATGGTTTAGGAAAATAATAATTTAACGAGTGTTTTTTAAAATAATGACGAAATATTATTTTTAAAAATTATTTTATAATATCCTCTGAAACAAGACAAAAGTTGAGAAACTTAGAACCTAGTTAAAAAAGATTTATCAAAAAATTTGTAAAGAATTTTTTATGTATACTATTTTATTCAGTGATTTTCAGTTTCTATATATTTATTTTAAATAATTTTTTTTTTTCTGGAAAGATTATTTTAAATTACTTAAAATTAAATAAAAAATTGAAAATTATTAAGGTTATGGTGACAAAAATATTTTACATTTTATTTTATATGTGGTGATTCGAAGTAGTCCTTTTCAAAAAATTGGAAAGAAAATAGCTTCCAAGTATATCCCAAAATTAAAAAAAGAAAAGAAAATATAGGATGCTATTTTGTGTCTCTTAAATTACTTGTTAAATAATTAATACTTGCTTTTTAAATGTTATCATTCTTATGTTTTTTCTTTAACAATTGTTCATTTGTTACAAAAATGTTATTTTTCACTTTATATTTAAGCGCGTGTATTAAAAGAAGTGTTACTAAAAAAAAAAACGAGGGCACTAATTTTTATAAAACGAGGGAAAAAAATTAGGGCCACAAAAATATGTTTGGTTATACAGTTTTAAACTGTTTTTTATTTTTAAAAATAAGAAGAATAAAGAAAATAATTTAATTCCCAGTTTTTTTTTTCCTGAAAAAACCTAAAGAACGCTAAACGGAGCCCATGTATCTCATGCTAGTCAACTAAGAAAGTCAATTGAGAAAGAACACTAAATGGAATTATTGAGCACCCAACTGGGATTGCCGCAAGAACAATAGAGAATTTGATAGATACATGTCTTTGCAAAGAAGACGCTTAGATATTTTCTAAGATAAATATGATGATTTTAATGTATGCTTAATCTTTTGATTGACCGACTATTTGGTAGGGGTCACTACAACAAATTTGGTCTATAGCCACATTACTAAGACAACGTTTTTTGTAAACATCACTTCATGATATAAACCAGCATTTGTAACGTTCCGTAAAATGTTGTAAAAAAACTTTTAGTGATAATTTTTGCAATAATTTAACAAATGGTGCAATAGAGCAAATGTCGCGACATCTTCTGCGACATTTAACAAACATTATGTTTGTGACGCCTGTGACAATTAAATAAATTGTAGCTACAAATTTATTTGTGCCAACGTTTTTAGCAATACATATTTATATGTCGATAATTTGTTACGACATTTCAATGATGTTTTATAAAGTGTTACTCTAGATTTATATTTTGCGATGTGTATGGTGACTTTTTGTCAAAATGTTGCAATAGAAAAAATATTAGTGACATTGTTTGCGACAATTTAACAAACATTGCTATGTTTTGTGATAACCTGCTGATTAAACAAAATGCATTTCTGGAAATATATTTGTCATAAGCGTTTTATGATATTTGTATATATGTCGATAATTCATTACGACATTTAAATGTATTTTTATAAATCGTAGCTATAGACCTAGACTTTCTGGCGACGCATATAGTGACTTTTCGACAAAATGTTGCAACAAAGACAATGTTAGTGACATTACTTGGCAATTTAACAAACGTACTAAAAATATGCAAATGTATTAGTTCAAATGGTAGATGTTATTTTACTAAAACATAATGGTCTTAATGAACAAAAAGTAATATTAAGTTAACTTTATGTTAATTTTTTAAAATATATCCGATTAATTTAAATACCTATTAAATTACTTGTATTATATTGTAAAATAATTTATATGATTAAAGTCGGGCTTTGTGGAATGAGAGAGTGAGAGAGATAGGCGTAGCAGAAAGGTAGTGTTCAATTATGTATTGATCTACGAAGACTCTCACCAGCCACAAAAGCATCTTTAGAATTAGCAAATTAATAATTTTAATTATTTAAATTAATTAAAGAAAATATCAAGAATTACATCCATGAGTAAAAAATTATTGAAATGAAATATTAAAAATAATTAAAATTTTATTTAAAATATAATAAAACACTTTTACAAAAACACTTTTAACAAAAAAGTTTTTAAAATTACTAAAATACCTACCTTAATTAAGTTTATAAATATTTTTATATGTATTTTGTTATTATTTTTATCAAATTTTAAAGTGTTTAAAATATTTTCAAAATTTTAATTTTGAACCATTTATATTTTGGATATTTTTAAAAATGTCCATTAAGATATTTATGATTTTTATATTTCTTTTTTGATATTTCTGTCAAATCAAAATATATTTTTCCATATTTTGATTATTATTAATATGTTTATAACAATATAATTGTTTGATTTTAAAAGTAATAGTTATATAAGCGATTTGAGTGATGTGAGATGCTCCGTGTTCGACAAATAAAGCTTTAATTGTTTTTTAATAAGTTTTTTAAGCAATCACTTACAATATAGTAAGCCATGCCATTAAGACTGAGGCTACTCGTCTCCCATGTCTTGCCTTTAAAAGGCTTTAACCCGGCCCAGGTTAGACATCCCCTAGACAATTGTTTTTAATAGTTCAAAAAATTGATTTTAATCTAATTAAAAATAAAATAAAAGTTAACTTTAGTTTTACTTTAAAATAAATATAAAAGAAAAATATTTAATTAAAATAATTTATTAAAAATTCAAAATAAAAATTAATATTCAGTTTTAGAAATTTTTAATTTAAAAAATAAAAAATTAAAGTATTTTCTTTAAAAGAATATTTTAATTTTTGTTTTATTTTAAACTTCAATTTAAAATTTTAAAAAAATTAAATAAATAAATATCTACTTTAGTTTTAAAATCGAAGTTGATCTTTATTTTCTATTAAAATTTATTTTTAATTATACGTTTTTATGGTTTAGAGAGAGGGAGACTGCAGACAAGAGAGAGTAAGAGAGAGATGAAAGGAAGGAAGTTGAAGTTTCCAGTGGAATGAGAGAGTGAGAGAGATAGACGTAGCGGGGAAAGGTAGTGTTCGATTATGTATTGATGAAATTTCTCACGCACGAAACATGCTTAGAGGTCACAAATTAATAATTTTAATTATTTAAATTAATTAAAGGAAATATCAAAAAGTTATCCCATGAGTAAAAAATTATTGAAATGAAATATTAAAAATAATTAAAATTTTATTTAAAATATAATAAAACACTTTTTACAAAAAAAACACTTTTAACAAAAAAACGTTTTTAAAATTTTTAAAATACCTACCTTAATTAAGTTTATAAAATATTTTTATATGTATTTTGTTATTATTTTTATCAAATTTTAAGTGTTTAAAATATTTTCAAGAATTTTAATTTTTGAACCATTTATATTTTATGGATATTTTTAAAAATATCCATTAAGATATTTAGGATTTTTTTTTTATATTTCCTTTTTTGATATTTCTGTCAAATCAAAATATATTTTTCCATATTTTGATCATTATTTATATGTTTATAACAATATAATTGATTTGATTTTAAAAAACAAACAAACTATATAACTGATTTGAGTGATGTGAGATTCTCACATGTTCAACAAATAAAGCTTTAATTGTTTTTTAATAAGTTTTTTGAAAGCTTATTCACTTCTATAATATAGTAAACTGTCTCTATTATTTACAATATGTCTTTATTATTTTTCATTTTAATAGCCGCAAAATCTACTTTACGATAAATTATCTAAAAATATTATGTTTGGATAAAAACAATTTATTTTTATCCTTTTTCTAATATTCTATTTTGAAAAAGAGAATTGTGTTATTTAAAGATCGTAATAAAACAAAATCAAATATTTGAAGAATGACCCAAACAATAGTATTAAATTTTTAAGCATGGGAACAAAATTATATGTACTCTTGGGTGATAACTTGGTCCAGTCTTCGAGGTACAATTTCGAAAAGCTCATTTCACAGCTCATTCGTTAAATGTAGTAAGCGACCTTAATTTGCAAACTGATAAATTTAGAGGCCGGGCCCGAGCCGAGCCCGAGGCCCAACCGAGGCACATGCATTAAAGCGATTTTATTATTTGCTGCCTAATTGCCTTAAGCCCTTAACCCAAAATAAAAATTAAAAAGTTAAAAACCCTCGGGCAGTTGGGCCTTAGCTGCAGCAGTCCTTGGGGAGAGCTGCCGCCAAAGTTCTCTGAAGGAGAAGGGGGAGCCTCCAAGACGAAAAACGAGCATTCCGGCAGGAACTATAGTGGTGTGAGGAAAACGAAAACGCTACTCAGTATCTCTAATGGCGACGTCGTCCCACGCTCAAGCAGTCAAGTCCCTTAACAAATCCTCCGGCCGCAAGCGTTTTGTTGTAAGTTTTCTCACATAAACTCTAAACCCTACAACCTAGTGTATTTGCCCCTTGTTTGCTTTCCTAGAAAATTAACCGAGCCCTAAGGAAAACGAGAGAAGGAAAGGTTCCAATTTGTTTTCTTTTTTCTGAAGCGGCCAAATTCTACTCTTTTTAAGGCTTATTTTCCATTATTCCTTTTATGGAATTTTATGATTTTTCTTTTGCTTACTTTTTGGCTTTCCTTATGTTTCTTTGATTATTACCTTCATTGTTGGCGTGTGTGTGTGTGCTCTGCACCTCTGCTATCTGTGTGTGCCATCTTGTATCCTTTGTGATGTAGTAGCATATCTGTCTGTCTTCTGTTTCAGAAGCTTAGTATGCCTTTTTTTTCTTCAATTATTCATTTCCCCTGTTTTGTTTGATGGTAACTGGTCAAGAGTGGTTTTCTGCATTACAGTTAAGGCTTTCTCAGCGGCTAGAAATTGAAATCGATGTGTACAGGAGCCTTGATCCTCTTAAGGCGGAGCCTTCTTAGGGATCTTCAGCATCCGTGACTACCTCGTACAATGGAGGGTATATTTGTATTTTTATTTATTTCAGCCTTTCTTTCATTATTTATAAATTGTTGTGATGATAGTTGAGATTGTTTGTTTTGTCTATATACGGAAAAAAATGTAATATAAAAGCTATAGGCAATGCTTACTTGAAGCAAGTACCCAGGAAAGAAAAAATGCTGAGAAAATTATTTTAAAATGTTTGAAGTTTAATTATTGAAATATGAAAATAAATACAATTAAAACTAACTAAGAATTCATATACTTAAAATTATCTAATTTTTATATGATAAAAGAAAATGGTTGGCACTTTTTTTTAAAGCATTTACAAATAATTTATTGACTTTGAATCTATTTCTTTGACGGAAATGAATATAATAGCTGGATTTGAAATAGCAATTCAAACGTCTTTGGTTTAGGTTTCAGGGGTACTATTTGAGTTTTTGTTTTAAAAATTTTTTAATCAGCAGGAAGAAAACATGCGCCATGGAAGTTAACAGAAATTGGAAAAGCAGCATTCATTATTGTTTTGAACTTTTAATAAATATTAGATATGGAAGGTTATGTCATGCAACCGTCTTGGGGTTTTTACAATGTGCAATTTAGGATTTCCATGAATGGCCTAGACTATCTACTTTACTCGTTTTTGATGGAATCATGCTTGTTACACAGATTTTCCCATCATAATTTTTGTCTTATAAAATAAGAATTGTTAAAATGGATGAACTAAAGTTCTGTAGGCTTTTATTTGATAAAATCTCTTAATGTGTTTATTTCCTTTCTCCTTCCACTTATATTGTTCTTTATGATTTGTTTGTATCGTCGCAATCCAGGAATTAAATACGGCAGAGGATTTCATTTCATTTTATGAGGAAATGATGCCCTTGGTACAAACACTACCCCAGGTGCTATTGCACAAGGAATTGATAATTTCAAAGATTCTTGCTAGGTTGGAAATGAGAGCAAGATTATCACTTGAGCCCATGCTTAGGTATGTCACCATGTTATGAAATTGCTTATACTTAAGGTGAAATGTGTGATGTGGAGTGAAAAACCTCTCAGAATCGTATCTTATTGTCATTTATTTCCCTTTTTGTCTTTTTACTGCAGTGCTGTTTTTGTTTTTTCCTTTTGTTTTTTCTCTATACTGCTATTTAGATTCTAGAAATATTCATAAGTTATGCTTTATTTTATACACTGGATTCTTCTAATAAATTGATTTTATTACAATAACTATCTTATATAGACATATGTATTTATATGTATAGTCAATCACGTGAATTTTTTGAGGCAGGGCCAGGTTTGTTGATTGGTTTGTGATTAGAGTTTCCTGTCATAATTTTTATTCCCTACTTCTGGAATGCTACTCTCTTTCCTTCGTAAGATTATTCTTTATCATTGAACCTTAATGTGGTTTCAAACTTTGATTTTCAAGATCTTGGTTTCAAGCTTCTTTGAACTAATTTTTTGTTTTGTTCTTGGGCAAGATAGTCTGACTATTTTAAGTAACCTGATTCTTTGAGTGATATGCATAATGACTTGGCCGTTAAATGCTTATTTTTTGTAATTTTTTTAGGATGGGTCGTGTTTCAATTTGAAGCATCAATGTGATGTTTATATGTGGTTCTGTTAATGTGATATTATAGAATTGGAGGTTATTTTGTCTAGTAGTGCACGTGTTGGATAAAATCCTGTCGTTGTTAAAAAGATGCATGTATACTGTGTGTGTGAGACACATGTTTGTCTAGTTCGTTGGCACTTCTTTTTTTCTTTTTCAACCCTAATGCAACTGTTCATATACTTTTGATTAAAATATAAATCTGATTGTGTCTTTATAACTTAGTTTCTTTCAATGATCATATCTAGGAAGGGTGAAAAATGATCATGTTTTATCTTCAGGTTGATTGGAGCTTTATCATGGTGGAAAAGTACGTTGTGGGGGATCATGTCAAAGGACTCCACGTTCAGGTATGACTGATTATATTCTTTGTCGGTGATCATTTTTATCTGACGGCGCGCTAGGTCGGTGTCGGTGTGCGGGTGGAGGGTGATACGTCTCTCAAGACATACGCCCGATGTGCCTGACCAATATGGGGTCATATCACCCCGCGGGTTGGACTCGAGGCTTCGGTTCGTCCACATGTCATGCACGTGGGATATGACTTATCCCATTTGATGCTTTTCATGTTGTCTAGGAACATAATCTTTTGCTTTTGCTTTCACCACTTGCATCATTAAGAAGATAGCGGCCAGAACTTAGCTTTAGCTGTTTTTAACATTGTATAAAAAACTTGGGAATTACAATTATGTCTGTAGCCTTTGTTTAATCTAGATAATATTCATCTTATACGCTGTTTTCATTATCTCAATCTTTTTAGCAATTTTTTTTTTTTTTCAGTTTTTATCATGTTATCTTTCATTCTTTATTATTTTATTTATGAGATAAATCTTTTTTTTTTTAATTATCATCAAAATTTTATCTTCTAACCTTAATACCTATTTACTTGATGATATGGATGTTATTTTAAAACATTCATATCATTATCTTCGTTTGGTCCTTCTATTTAGGCGGGATTGGGCTTGAGCTCGAGGTTAGCTCGGCTTCGTTCATATGGAAAACGGGCCTAATGAGCTAAAGCAAGCTTTTATTTTTAAACAAACGGCAGGCTGATTTTAGCTCGTTCAAAAGCTCGTAGAGCAGAGCTCCTCGTAAATTAACAAGCTGGCTCGAAATGTTTCAAAGCTAGGCTCGTTGCAGCTCCCATGTACTACAAAGCGGTAGGTACATTAAAATAAAAATAAAAAAATTAAAAAAAAAAAAGAAGAAAGAAGAAAGAAGGGGCGAAAGATATTTTCTAAAGAAACATAAGGGACTGACCATTGATATTTTTAAAAATATCATGCTGTATTTTTACAATTTACTCAAACTTTTACTCTTCGGCCTTCGTGAAAGATTATATATGTTTGAATGGATCTTATTTGTCGATGGATGAGGGCTCCGTTCTATGGTTTTTTAATCATTCATGTCTCTGGTTCTAGGGTTTCCCAGAAACCGTGTCGTATCGAAGGCTAAATACAGCAAGACTCGTGCGAGGTGATTCGGTTTCGAAGAATGAAGTGACTCTGTCATGTACAGTGGGTCCAGCGATGGCGAAAGGCACGAGCTCATTTCGAAAAATCCGCGTGTCGATGATGTGGGTCGAACCGCGCCGGTTCATCGGATCCGGTGCTGGACTCGGATCTGAAGCGCTGATGGGTCCGTATCTTCTTAGATTTTTCTGTAATAACGTGATTAATGCCCCTGTTGTTTTATTTGCTTACTTGAAATTATTCTTAGTGAATTTTGAAACTAATGGGGTCTGGACTCATTGCTGTGATTGTTGTGTGAATGGCTGGATTGAATGGTTGGAATTTGGAAGCGTTAATTGTAAGTAAAATAATTTTGATGTGCATTGGAGAACTTTTTTTCGTTTGGTTGATAGGAAATGTAGGAAAACTAGCAGGAAATAGAATTTGAATATTAGGGTTTTTGGTTGACAGATTTGAGTTTTTTATTTGTTAATAAACAAAACTAGAGAAGTGACACAAAGCCAGAATTTTCTTTTTGTTTCTTTCCCTATTATGGGTGGATAACTTGGTAGCCATTGTCGATCTGATACAATTCCCTCCAGTAATCTCTTGTGAAGGTTTATTGTTTTACAGAACTTGCACGCATTCATATATGCTAGTGTGGATAAGGTATATATCTTGGATTTAAGAGGGTTTGTTGGTTACTTATTGTTGTCACCATGTGAATCAAGGACTTTAGCTGCATGAATCTCACTTGTTAGGCAACAGTAAAGCTCTATAACCTTGTTGCTCACCTCTTACTTATGAACCGTAAGACTGATTTATCTCTCATGATAAACCCATCTTTTCATGACTACCAGTGAATCACAATTGAGTTCCATTATTCCGGAAAGAAGAGTGCTGCATCTTCTTGGTTGATGACTTGGATAAAAGTTTTTATGTTACTTTGCTTTTCATTGTTGCTTCTTACTTACATTTCATTTCTGTATATTACTGTTCTTCTTTGTAGAGCTTGAAACAAAAAGGATCTTGCTTGATATCTTTAAAGAGAAGCAACAAAAGAGTAATGAAGCTGGCACAATTCCAAGCTTCTATAAAAAGGTGAGGGTTGCGATTGCTCCCATGAAACTTGAATTAAAAGACTGCATTACCATTGGTATAGGACATGATTAAATATGAGAACTTCTTATCACCAAGTTAGCCATGGTTTGAATCCCTATCAGCACATCTAGTTATTGACTTATAAACGTACTCAGTTCAAAAAGCTGATAGAGAAATTCCTAGACATAACTATTTCTCTTCTGATAATTTTTCCTTTGCTCCTTATTCTTACAACTTTAAAACCTCTCATCATTCTTGTTTTCCTTTTCAGAGCCTGAAGAAGGGTCATCGTCACGGGTCCGGGAGGCTGGCAAAGTTTCGTTTTTAAGGTATAATATTCATTAAATCCATATTTTCACAGTTATATCACTTTTAATTGCTTAATCATTTTTGTAATGTGTGCTGGTTTCTGAAACTCCTTCCTAGTTTATTATATGTTTGACCTACTAATGATATAACTTCAAAATTTCCTGTCACTTGTTAATGTAAGCATCAATACGGTTGCCAGTTTTGGTGATCATTTGATTATTGGTCATTACTCATTAGTTTAATTTGGTTTAAGTAGTATCTGACTGAAGTTGTATATTCCTTGTGCAGAAACAATCTGATCTTTTATTAAATGCTGATGATCTCGATGCGATGTGGGTTTGCTTAAGAGAAAATTGTGTGATTGATGATGCCACTAATGCTGAAAAGGTCTTAGCTTCTATTCCAATCTACTTTCTGCAGTGTCAAATATTATTAACTTTTCTTACACAAATCCAGCTTTTCTTCAATATTTCAACTCAGTTGTGATTCTCTGATTCATTTTTCTCTAAAGATCACTCCATATTTTTTTAGTATTTTTGGTATTGTTAGGCGAGTTATGTAGTTATCAGTTAATTTATTGATTCAAACATGGTTTTGTTGTACAATATTTTATTTGGTAGATTGACCTTATTATTTTCCTTTTTTATGGAGTAGTCTTTCTATTAATCTTTTTTATGCCTCTGATTACTTAGCATGTATCATCCAAATTATAGACAATTTTTATAATCACTAACTTAGAGAATTTTTTGTATTTGGGAAAGAAACTACCGTATAATATGTATACACGTTGCCAGTGTCCATACCATTTAAGCTGTATTATAATCAAATTGTATTTCATCAATTAATATTACTAACAATTATTGGGGGCTCAAAAAATGTGGATTATGAATTATTTTGGTGTCGGTATAAATACTTATGTTAGTTGAGAATTTTGGATTACTTGCTAGATGTTTCTTTACGCCTTTGGCGCCTTGTATATGCCGTGTATACTTTTGTGTGCCATTTGGTGGGTGCTTTTAATACAAATGTTCTTCCTATTCAAAAAAAAAAAAAAAAAAAAACTAATTTTAATGACAAGTGATCAAATTCCTTCACAAGGTTAGAGTTCTGAGTGATAGTAGAAACGGAAATGGTTTCTTTGGAGTCATCTTGTTTTTTGAAATTGAAACAATGGCCATGCTTATTTTTAATTATAAAAAATGTTATTTTCTTTGTTTCCCAATTATCCATTTCGAGGATATGTTTTCACAAGCGTTTCATTTTGATACATGGGCAACTTAACTATGTAATGTAAATTTACCTTTCCCCAATATTTTTAATGTGTGTCTTGCATAATTTATAACATTATAAGTTCTTTTAATTTTTGTTGTGATGCACTAATAATGTCTTATTTCCTATCTTATAGATGAATTATGAAGATTTTTGCCACATGCCTCTGTTTATCTGAGCAAATAGGCTAATTAATGGTAGCTTTTTGACCCTTCCAATTTCATTAAGTTTGAAAGATGATGCGGAAGAATTGCCATTCTACCCTTTTACCTTTATGGATGCATACGGTGAGTCTTGCTCTTCTATCTTTGAAAGAGAAAATCCTGACCATTTATCAGGATTTCCTTAAATGTTCTTATCTATCAAAAATAAAAAATAAAATCCTTAAATGTTCATGTTTGTCTATCCAAAAGAAAAAACCCCCAAAAAAATCATGAGAATTTTCTTTTTGTTTTTGTACTGGAAATCATATACATGTAATAATTTTAATATTGTTTTTATTGTACTGGAATATCATGGAAGGGGTTGAAGTTTTAGAAGACACTATTGCACTTAATTATGGTCTTATGATGGAATAGAAATAGCATGATTTTTCATAAAACAAGTCTTTATTTCTTAATATATTGGGAATTTGGCTTTGCTATTGGTTCTTGATTCTTTGGTTCTTTGGTTGGTCATCAATAAAGATTTTCTTGGAGTTCTGATTTTAGCTTTTCTCACAGGATATTTGCTACTTTGTACATCTTTTTGAAGTTTTGCTTCATTCAATTTTTTTTCTTAAATTTTACATTTATTAAAATTATAAATATATTCACGCAGATTACGCCATAAACCTAACCTAGTATAGGCGAGTACATTATTCCTCAATATTTTGTATTTTCTCATCTGCAATTCCACAAGGTTTGATTTCATAATTTTGTTTTTAATTTTTTTTATGTCGTATTAGATCCAATAGTTATTATTGTTTTTTTTTCTAAACTATGATTATATGATTTTTTACAAGATGTTGAAGAGGATTAAAACAAAGAGACAATACGAAGCATCTTCTGACTCATAGAAGAGGTTGCGTGAATCTAATGAAAATTCTCATGAGTTGTCCGATCATGAAGATGCCTATGAGGATGCAAATAGTAAGTTCTCAATTATTATTTTATTTTGTTATTTTGTTCTTCTTCCAAATCTATAGAAACATGTCTACATCTGCTCTTTGTTATTCTATTCTCAATTATTTTTTAATTCATGTGTCGAGGGATGCAAATAATAAGTTCTCGGTTATTAATTATTTTGTTCTCCTCGCAAACTTATAGAAACATAGGGTTGGCAAAATTTGACACAACACTTGAACACGACACAAACCCAACATGGTTTTTGCAGGTATGGGTTGAGTGGCTCGTGTTTGGGTCATATTCGTGTTGACCCGCCTAACATGAATAATAAATGAGTTATATTTGTGTTGGCTGCTAACCACGAATTTGGCAGATGACCCGTTTAATTATTATATTAATTAATTAACCTATTTAATATGTTATTTGTGTTAAACATGGATTATTAATTATAGTTCTATTAATTTAAATAATAAAATTAATAAACATGTTAAATTTAATAGGTTATTTGTGTTAAACATGCATGGATGATTAATTATAATTCTTATTATTTTAAATAATCAAATTAATTGGGTCATATTCGTGTTGACCTGCCTAACATGAATAATAAATGGGTTAGGTTTCCCAGGTTAGCGAATGTTGACACGTTTATTAATTGTGTCGGGTTTGGGTTGACGAATGTTGACCACGTCAGGTACATTGATCTGATTCGACCACGTCGACACAGTGCACTTTTATTATATATAATTTTTGCATCTTTCATATTCTTTACGAATTATTTTGAGGCATCCTTTTATTAATAGTTCTAAGGTTTTTATATTCAAAGCAACAAAGGTATATTATTTTACCAACCACATGCTTGTGTAAGTTTCGTTATAAAAAGCATGTTCTTTTATTTTATTAATCTGTAAATTAATTTGTTAAACATGTTCTCAATTATTTTAATAGATATAACCATTTTTTTTTATTATTTTGTATAATAGAATAAATCTGAAGGGGTAAGGACATAAGATCGCATATGAAAATGCCATATACGGGACTATTTCATATGCTCGAAGAATTTAAACGAGAGGTATTAATTTTTTACTATAAAATTTTATTTTCTTTCCCTTTGAATTATCCTGATTTTGAAATGTTATTTATTTATTTGAAATTGAATTGAAGTGATGATTAATTTTGTGTTTACTACAGTTTAAGAAAAATGGGCGTCGACCAAACCAAATAAAGATCTTTTTGAAGTATCACATGCATAAAGATGGATCGCATGTATCTTCGGAATCTGCAACAACTTTAGTAAATTTATTTTTCTTACTCTTTGGTTATTTTGAATAATTCTAAATTCTTAGTTGATATTTGTATGTATTTGGCGAATTCATTTTGTAGAAAAATGAACAACTTTTAATTAATCGATGAAGAAAAGGTGAAACTTACGAAGCGAATGAAATTATAGTTCCTTTAAAAGAAGATGCAATTTCTAAAGTCCTTAGTCGAATAAAAGTAATTAGGTAATAAAGAATGGTTTAAAATTAGTCCCAAAATGCTTGAGAAAGAGGCTAGTGAAGAACAGATGAATGAGCCCAACAAGGAGCTTGCACAACAAGTTGCAATTTTGACGGCTCAGGTAAAAAAATTAACAGATATTGTTACTAGGCGTGATGGTGCTACAACCGAAGAAGTTGCGATTTGAAGAAATACTTTGCTTAATTTAATTTATATAGTTTAATATTTTATTTTATTTTATTTAGATATTTGACTTATGTGTTGGATTAGGCATGCAGATAATGCCTTTGATATTATTTAATGGTATAGCATTGTTTACTTTTAATTTATATCGTTATATAAACGTTTTATTGATAAATTTAAATGTCTTATTAATACTCTTATTTCTACAAGTATGCATATTTTATTGACAGATTTCTCTATTTCGAATTAATATAAATATCATATAGTATACATATAATAATTACTTTAGAGCGTAGGTAAAGAGATTAATAATAATGATAAAAATGAAAATTATATGCGTAAAAGATGATGAATAATGACATTTTTAAAGTAATCTAATACAATTGTTTATGACAAATTGTCATAATGACACTTACTGAGTATCCATGACGTCGATAATAATATCATAATAAGCCGATATCAGAGCAATTTGTAAGTATCAAAACATTATGCTTAAACTACGTAAAATATCATTGTTGCAATGTATTACAACATATGTCGCGTTGTAATTGAGTTGTTGCCGACACTTAAAAGCGTAAAGTAGTACTATCGTAATAAACATATATGATAACATTTGGAAGTATCAAAACATTATACTTGAACGACGCAACCACATGTCGTAGTAGATATATATTATGACACGTAATAATGTTGTAATTGAGTTGTTTTAGCAACACTTACAAATGTCAATAGTAACATCATAAAGGCTGATATGGCGACAACTAAAAGTATTGAAACATTATGTTCAAACAACACTACCAAATGTCATCATCACATTATACAATGACGCATAATAATGTTATGGCGGATGGATGTCACAACACTTAAAATATTAGAAGTCATATCATAATAAGCTAATACGGCGGCAATTTGGAGGCGTCGTGGCGATATATTTAAGCAACCTGATAACATCATTCTGATGTATTATGACACATATTAATTTCGTAATGACTTGGATTTAACAACACTTAAAAATGTCATAAGGTCTATCATAATAAACTGATATGGTGACACTTGGAAGTATCGAAATAGTATATTTAAGTGACGTAATAACATGTCGTAACAACTATGTATTACAACACATAATTGAAGGTTTAACAACACTTCAAAATGCTTCGTACGATCGATACAAAGTACATATGCCGACATTTGCTTCTTTTGATATTTATGGGCAGATGACATTGGCCTAGGCAACATATAGCGGCGTTTTGGCAAAAATATTTGGTATAAAGTTAAAGTGATATTTTTTTTGCCTATTACGACATAAGTCAAACGTTAGATAAAACCAATTTTGTTGTAGTGGGTCTTTGCAAAATAATTGGAAAGAATTGATAGGAGTCAGTAATATATGATAGCATTAATGCTTAGTACGTAATCAAATAATTGAAGGCTAATTTGTCCTACATATATGGACTTTACTCAACCTACATTACTTAGAATCTCGAATTATCAAATATAAGGGCCTACCAAAGGTTTTGTATATATCTTTTAAAAGAGAACATGGCCCATGAAGAAGAAGCCAATTCAAATTTGGTTTGGAGGTCTTCTAGACCAAAGAAGACACGTTTCTTTCTTTGTAGCTTCATGTTATGCTTGTCTAAGTTTTGTTTCGTTTCAAATTAAAATTTGGCTTGATCGAGGAGTGGGTTAGACCTAAACTCAAGCTCACTTAAATAAAAGTCCAGATAAAAGGTCAAAGTTCATTTTGAACAAGTCCATAGAAAAGTCTAGTGTAACGTCCCGTGAAGGGTCATGCGATGTGTAAACGTAGGGTCATATTTGTGCACCAAGGGCTTTCTTAATTAGTTGAGTGTCATAGTAGTATTTTTGGAAGTTGTTTTTAAGGATGAAATTGTAAAGTTTTCAAAGAATTGTGATACTTTTACAATTAAGGAAAGTGGAGGGGTGAAAGTACAAATCATGGAAACTTTAATTAGTTAAAGATAATAATAATAATAAATTGTCATAATGGTTCAAGGAAGCTTATAAAATTCTCTAAATCTCGAATGACGAAACGGATTGAGCCGTTAAATTCGTCTCGCGGAATTTAGTGACCCGAGAAGAAGTTTGATCAGTGCGAGACAAGCCAGATATTTTCTGATTTTACGGATGACAAGTCGTCAGTGACTTCACCGACGAGATTTTTACGAAAATCTCGAAAGTTAGGAAATGGTTTGAGCTAAATTCATTTAAAATAAAGTGAACTGAAAAGAAATAAATTATTTCGGGGCAGAAATAGATCCGAATGAGATAATATGAGCCATATATCCAAATAATAATAATAATAATAATTAAAAAAAATGATAAAATCAAGGACGGACATAGGGCTGAGCAGAGGCGTGAAGTGAGAGAGAGATTTTATTTTATTTTTCTTGCTTTTCTCTAAGATCTAGGAAATTGGGTGTAGGTTTGTGAGAAGTAAAAGACAAAGTTAGTCTACGCATCGAGAGCTACGCGTGGGTACCAAAATCTTAGTGTTTCATCAATTTCTAAGAGGTAAAGAATTTTTCTACTTGTGTTGTTTCTATCATAAAAGTCATTTAATGGCTTGAGATTTCTTAGAGGCCGTGAGAGGCCGTAAATTTCAGTCCCAAAATTTTTGGACTGAGTTTAGGAATTTTTGGGACTATTTTCGGACAGTTCGAGCTGAATTTCGGGACTGTTTTCGAACAATTCAGGTTGAAATTTCAGGATTGTTTTCGGACAGTCCGGACAGGAATTTCAGAACTATTTTCGGGTGTTCTTGGACTCTACGGAAAGCCCCATGAGTCTAGAATCTGGCCCTATGCCTGTGAATGACATTTGGGGCCTACATATTTTTTGAAAAAATTAATTATAGCACCAAGTATGCAAATTGCTTGGTTGTGATGACGCGTGTGGTCTAATACATTGAATGTGTAGGGTAAAAGCGGAGGCGGAGAAATTGCGAAGTCATCCTCAATTATTGTAATCGGAAAAGTGAGTGTCTAAACTTTATTTTTCAATACTAGTGTATTGTTATAAATCGTTTTACGCTAGTAGTATGTTATGGTTTTAATTATTAAACCATATTTTAAAACTTATGGTTTTGATTGGTTAAACCATATTTTAAAGCTTATGGTTTTGAGTTGTTAAACCATATTTTAAAAAGAAAGCAAGCAAGCAAAAATTATATTTTTTAAGTCAGACTTTAAGAAATCCCTAGTTTTAAGCAAACATTACTGGTCAGAGATATTCTGTATGTACACAAGGAAGTTAGAACATGATTTCATTGCATTTTAGATTTGCCTGATCGGCAAACTTAGCTCATGCATTATGGCATATTAGAGGAGGATCGTGACATGTACTGAAGTATATAGGATTAACGTGCTAGCTTATTATGTGGTGATTGAGCATTCCATCATATTTACCGGAATAGGTAATGCGGAAACGAGGTCCTTCCACCGGCACAATAGAGACACAGGTTTCCCTTGTTTACTAGGGTACAGCAAGCAAGAAAGGCCTCAAGTGGTTCATCATTATATTTATAAGCATTTTACATACAGCTTAAAATCGACCACTGATAAGCAAGCAAACATTTTATGAAAAGTTTTAGAAACTTTTATAGTAAAGCAAGCTAGCATTTTATGAAAAGTTTTAGAAACTTTTATAGCAAAGCAAGCAAGCAGTTTATGAAAAGTTTTAGAAACTTTTATAGCAAAGCAAGTTAGGTTTTTTGAAAATGTTTTGTAAAGATAGTTTCTGATTTTTGGGACATTTCGGAAAAACAAGCATTCTATAAATCATACCTCAGGCTCTTTAGCTTATTACTTTAAGTTCAATTAGAATTTGTAAAGTTGTTTTTTTTTTCTCTTAATCGTTTCCTTTTTTTTTATGGGTTTCCCAGTATTAGTCCATAATTACGAAAACGTTTGATCCTAGAATCTTGGTATGTCACTTGTGCCTTTGTGAAGGACCTATCATTTTTGTAAAGGAACTATCATTGTAATCTTGCAACAATCATTTTGTTTATATGTTCTTATGGGGAATGCTACCATATTAGAATACTATGTTGGTTTCTTTCAAACTTGGTTCTTGGATTCTTTAAGCTATTCCCTAATCAAGCTCCTTCCTAGCGGAGAAAAATGGAACCAAGTTTTGAGAATTAATCTATTATTGTGACGTTTTGGTGCAATTGGAAAGCTAAATGACCCAAATACCACCACATGATTGCGACTTAATTTGCAATTTCCTAGTGAAATTATAACCCATCTCATTTACATCAAATGGTTACGGTCCACTACAGCGGTCATCAATGACGTAATATTGCACTAGGAAAATGCTACTTCGAATATCAAGCAGTATACATGAAAGCTGAAAATGAATATTTATCTTCATTTTTATTTCTTTTGAATGATTGATAAACTTCACGATTTTTAATTTGTGTGTATAAATATTAAGTTGAAATAATTATGTATTTTCATTCAATATTAAGTAGCAATATGAATATCTTTAAAAAAAAAGTAACATTATGAATAACAATAGAAAAATAAACTAGCAACAACATCCTTAGTTACAAACAACTTAAAATAGTTTTTTAGTTTTACTTCTTATTACTTCTTACTACTTTTAAACTGTTGTGATAAAATATTGTCGAAACCATTTTCTAGTAAAAGTTTTTAAAAACGAAAGTAAACTAACAAATTGTTTTTAAAAAATAAGAAGAAATTATTCCCACTGATTTTTTAAAGAAACACTTAAAAATCAATATTTTTCGTATGGTGAGCACCATTTTGCATTCTATGTTGTTTCGTGAACCTACAAAATTCGTAATAGAGCTGAAAAGCTATCTCGTTCCTAAAAAATTCAGCGGGAAAGAAGATCATTTGGATGTGGATCGGGTTTCCAATAATACGCCCACCCGGAAATATTAAATTTCACAAATATCCTTCATATATAAATATGCATTTCCTTTCCTTTCTCTTTATCCTAGGGTTTCATATCATACCTTTCTGTTGATCTCATTTTGGGGTTTTAGCTACCGCCAATCTCATTTGGAGTTTTAATAACCGTCGACCCGGGAAAGTGAGTTTGGGATGTTTCAATCATTCATTGTGAGTTTAGAATGTCGATAAAAGGCCTTTTAATTTCAATTTGAAATGTTAAAGTCATTTGAAACCAAGATTTGATGTTGTACTGTGGATGGAAGATTTTCTCATTAAGTTGCTCATATTTGGAAACTTGTATACATTTTTTGTGGTTCTCACCTCCCTTCTCACGAAATCTATTTTCCGGGAGAAAGTGAGGGTTTTTTAGTGACTTCATACTCTGCGCTTTTGATTGGCAACTCCAAGTGGGTCTCTCTGTGATTCCTAATTCTAATAATTTTATCGTGGAATGTTCTCTCTTTTTTCTCCTTTCACTTTGTTTTAGCTGATAAGTTACATAATCAAATTGTTTTCGATTTCTAACCATGGCATCATTATTAAGTATAGCCTTGAGTACCCATATCTCTAATTTGATACAAATTTTAAGGGTCTTAATGAAATCCCAATTCTCACATCATTTTTTCCATGATGGATTAAAATTTCAATGCATTTTGTTTTGTTATGGAATTTTATTTTAAGGTCATTTCTTTTCTCAACAACCCAAACAATATGAGATGGGAAGATAACATTGTTGATGTAAAGATGTTGTGTGCCAACCGATTAAATAATGACATCTTTTACTGGGTCGGGTTGGGAATGGGATTTGTAGATGACAACGGGAATACCCTACCCACCCGGCCCGGGTTTATAAAACCTTTTAAAAATTTGACCCGGGTTTGGGAAACCTTCTATATGCCTTCTGTTGCCATTCCTACTCTTGATGGTTTTGCAAGCAACATAGTCTATTGGAGTCAATTGAAACCATAATATAATTGCAAAATTTCATAACTTTAGGTAGAAGCCTCAAAATAGTTGAATCTTCATCTTAGTTAGAGCTTGAGAAGATTAGATGTAGGTCGATTTGCATAGTCACTATAAAATCTTTAGCTTATAATTTTTCTATCATTTCTCTCTTTATATTTTATTGTTGTTTATTGATTCTTGCATATTAACATCCCCACAACTAAGAAGCAATACACAATAACAATATGTACCTAAAAGCCATTCTCGTGTAAAAAGTATCATTATACAACACTTCTTTAATGGAAAATTGCACATAGAGTAGTAGGAAAAGTAGTCTCAAATACTACATGAACATATAAATAATACTATAAGACAAAGCATGCTTATTAACTTAAAATGACTTTTGATATAAATAAAGCGAACATGCGATGAAGAAGATGCATTTGTATCCAAGCAAGATTACATTTTGAGTGAAGGTAGCATCCAAGGCAGTGCGGTGGTGATGTCATATTCAACCTCCTCATAATTCTCTTGAACACATAAATCTCCTTGACACTTTCTAATTCTTTCTAACTCCGTGGCAACTTCTATCATTGTTGGTCTGTTCTTCCCATTCAAGTTTATGCATCGTCTTGCCAAATGAGCCAATACATTGATCTCTTCTTGTCTACCTGATGTAGCTCGACTACGAAGAATAAAAGAAAACGAATAAAAAGTAGGCAGAGTGCGAGATATTTCAATATTAATCGAGTCTACTTAAAAGCAATCGCATCAAGGTCTTTGTTATAAGCACAAACAAAAATCCTAATGGATAATCCCAAAAATCATAATGGATAAAATCTAAAATTCCTAATAGATAAATCCAAAAATACTAATGAATAAATCCAATACTATTGGATAAATCGAAAATAAAATAAAATAAATAATTAATAGTAATAAAAGTCTTGCCATTGGACTTGGGCTTATCTCGTTTAGGCTAGATATGGGCCTATTCCATGCCCATCATTCCCTCAGGGTTGAAAGAACTCGACTCAGAAGAGTGAAAGGAAGGTAGCAATCAACAATGAAGAGAATCCAAATGTGAAGATCATCCTCGTATCAGTAGCATCGAGAATCGGGCCCGACCATGCCATTTTGACAAGAAAGCGGCCAAACCCACCATCTTTAGAACTCACGAACTCATCATCGGGGATAGTATCCACCGTCTCCTTAGAAAATGAGTAGCGAAGGCATAGTGGGTTTGCAGTTTGCTAGCTTCACTGCCGATTACACTAGAGCCAAAGTAGAAGGCTCTGAAGGTGCCTCGGTAGATAACAAGTCCTCTACATTGAAAACGGGGCTAATATCCATGTCGTTAGGCAAATCAAGAAGATGCATTAGATCCCATTTACGAATGATAGAATAAGGGCCCATGGCTCTTATAAAGTTTTTAGCGTTTTGGAGTCGTTCGGGGCGGATACGAACCATAACATAGTCTGACATTAAATTCTTTAGATCACGATGCACATCGGCGACGAGTTTATACTCCTCATTACTTAGAAATTTTTCGCTAATCTCGACATATGTAAGTCATGGATGTGTTTTGCAAAGTTTTACTGCGAGGTTGGTCTGCGCATGTGAGGTGGTAAAGGCAAGATCAATAGGTGTGGGGTGAGTAGCCGTTAACAATTTGGAAAGGACTTTTACAGGTTGAGCGGTTAACGAAATTGTATAGGCAAACCATTTGTTGGCAAAATTAAATCCCAGCACCTTGTTTTACCCCAACCAAACACCTAAGCATATTACCGAGGCTCACGATTAACAACCTCGGTTGCCCGTCCCGGTCACGAGGATGGGCGAGATGAAAATTTAAGAGTAATTGAGCAATCTCAAAGGGTTTTTCAAAAAATAGCTAACAAATTTCACATCCTATCGGATACAATGGTGGGAAGGCAAGCGGAGTGCGATTTAACAACTTCTCTAAAACAATTTAGCAACATATGAAGCATCATTGGTTTTGTTACATGGAATAAAATGTGTCATCTTAGAAAATACATCGGCAAACAACCAAAATAGAATCATGTCCTCTAGGCGGAGTCTAGGCAATCGAAGTCAAAGATCCGCACTAACATCTTTCCAAGGTTCATGAGGACGAGGTAAAGGAGTATATAAGCGATGTTTTGTTTCTTAGCCTTAGCTATCGACATGTTACGCATTGTGCAACTATCACAGCAACATCCTTTTCGAGAAAGTTGATGAAACCTATCTTCAACGATGCAATAGTTTATCCTCCAAAATGTCGACTAAACCACGCATGCATCTCCCCAGATTAATAAATCCTAAATGATGTGCGAGTGCGCACAATTTAGTCACTTTAAACAAATGCCCATTTTCAACAAGAGTCGGATACTCTTGACGGTTACCATTACTAACCTCATTATAAATAATACCAAAGTCGGGACATGCAGAATACTCATTTTTCAATCTATCAAATCCAATGACATGAGCACTCATACGATGAAGTGTAGCGATTGTCGACTAAGTGCGTCCAGCCGGCTTTGTTTTTCAATACGAGCGATGATTAATCACAAAATATTCATTCAAAAATTCGACCCACTTAGCATGGCCGAGCATTCAATTTCTTTTGTGAGTTTAAAATATCTTAAAGCTTGATGGTGAGAAAACAACACAAATTGATCGGCAACAAATAAAACCTCCAAAAAACGCGAGACTACGCATGGCATCAAAGCTTCTTTGTCATCGTAGAATATCGTCTTTTAGCATCACTGAGTTTTTTCACTAAAGAAAGCTATAGGGTGACCTTCTTGACTCAAGACACCACCAATACCTACACCTGATGCATCACAAGCAACCTCAAAAACTTTAGTAAAATCAGGATATCTCAAAACAGGTGCCTCAGTCATTCTGACCTTGATTTCTCTAAATGCGGCTAAGCGGCATTAGACCATTGAAACTCCTTATTCTTTTAAACATTCGATGATAGGAGCCATAATATTTAAATCCCATATAAATCTCCTATAAAAAAGCTAAACCAGAAAACTCTGAGTCTCGATAGATTGTGGATTTCGAGCCATTCCTAACTCTAACCTTTTCGGGATCAATTTGAAACGCCATGTTCGAGACAAATAAAGCCTAAGAAAAGCACATGGGGTTGCATAAAAGAACACTTCTTAAGGTTAACATAAAGCTTGGCCTCGCGAAGAGTGAGTAAAACTTGTCTTAGGTGTGCTAAATGCTCTTCTTTGGATTGACTATAGATCAATATGTCATCAAAGTAGACCACCAGAAATTTACCAATGAAAGGTTGTAGGACATGGGTCATAACTCTCATGAAAGTACTAGGAGCGTGGAAACGAACCAAAAGGCATGACTAACCTCAAACAAACCATCTTGTGTTTTAAATACGATTTCCACTCATCACACAATTTAACACGAATTTGATGATAACCCTTTACGCAAATATATCTTAGAGAACCAGCTAGAACCAGGCCCAACCAGGTCGACATCCTCCGAGGCTGAGGATGGGAAGTAGATATTTGGTTGTGATCTTATTGATGGCTCTACTATCACACACATTCTCTCCAAGATCCATCTTTCTTAGGTGTCAACAAAGCGCTAGCACCTGAGGACTAAGGCTATGCCTAACCGTCCTCTTTCTAAAAGTCCTTCACTTGCTATTCCATTTCGTCTCTGCTTTAGGATTCGTTATAATGTGGGAGGTTAGGCAGTTGAGAACCTGGAACTAAATCTATAACATGTTGGATGTCTCTTAAAGGTGGTAGTTCACTAGGCAACTCATCGGGCACCATATCAACAAAATCATCTAGCAAATTCTTCACTTCCAAAGGAACATCGACAATCAAAGAATCAGATGAACTTCTTTTGCCATTAATGCTAAGCACATGCAGTCTCGAGTCCTACTCTCTCCAAAGCCTTACATTTTAAAATATACAAATTCCTTTCGGGAAGTTTAGAGATGTCACGTTTGCAATGCAAACTTTGGAAGCAGCGAGTCTCACAATAATGTTCTTACCCTTGTACTTAAAGGAATAAATATTATCTTTACCAAAATTGGTAACATTAAGATCATAAAGCCAAAGGCGACCTAAAAGAACATGGGCAACATCCATGGGTAGCACCTCACAATAGATTTCATCCTTATAATCCCCCATTTGAATAGAGACTAGACATCTTTGAGTGACAGGCAAAGTATGGTCATTCACCCAAGCTACTCTAAATGGATTGGGATGTGGTTCTACTTTCAGGTTTAACAATTTAACAGCGTCCTTAGAAACCACATTCATTGAACTACCCCCATCAATCACTAACTTACACTTCTTATCTCCACTTTGTATGATAGTGTGAAAATACTAGTCTTCAATGATCATTATCTATAGTTGTGGATAACACACATCAGTACACCAACACGCATCTTCATCACAATTCGCCCAGGAGCCGTCTTAAATCGCTAGAGAATAATCTAAAGGATCAATAATTTGGTCTTCCTCATTCTCCAAAATACTCTGTTCAACATCTAATGCCAATGCACGTTGGGGACAACGCGACGTAATATGACCCTTATGATGACACTTATGACCAGGACAATCGATGAGTTACTAGCCTTAGGCCAACGATAGGAAGCAACGGGAAGAGAGTTATGTAAACTAGACTCCTTGCTCCTAATGTTATTAGGCGTGTAGTATTCTGGATTTGATGACATGGATTAGGACTTAAATGACTGTGTGTGCAAAAGGAGGGTCTATTGAACTTCTCGACTTCTAAGGCTTTTTGGTATGCATCCTCTAAAGTGTGTGGAGCATGCAATCTAACCATTCTTTGGATGTCGAACCTAAGACCATTAACAAAGCGAGTGCAGACAGCAAATTGGTCCTCGGCATGGAACTCACTACACCTAAGTCTAACTTCCTCAAATTTAGCAGAATATTCATCTACACTAAGAGTCATTTGTTTTAGATTAATCATGGTGGAAAACAGGTGGCTCTTATATGATGGAGAATATGCTTTTCTTGCAACTTTGCTTCATGTGACCCATTGGGTGATAGGTGGTTCACCCGGGCCGAGCATGTCTTGCAACACATTCTGCCCCGAGTACATCTTAAATGAATTAGTTAATTTTATTTGTAAACCGAACAGTTCAACTATCAATCATTTCATACCAATCAAGAAATATTCCTCAATAGAAACTAACCAATCAGAGAAAACATTAGGATCCATTATGCCATCAAATTCAGGAGCATTAACCTTAACTTGTTTTGTGATGTCCCTTTGAGGTTGTCTAACTTTGCCTATCTGATCTCTACCCCCCCAAACACCACTAACGAGAATTTTGGTATCGGTGAGGGAGCGACATATGCCTCTCATTTCTGGATTTGGTGGGTAGGTTTGCCTTGGTGGTTGGTAATCTAATGGAAGTTGACATTAGCGGGTTGGAAATCGATCACTAGTTATTTGACCCAAATTTTCATCACAAACCATTTGATGCCTTCAGTTGATGTGAACCTCTAGAAGGACTTAAACCCCGGTGTGTGGTGACCCAGTGTGTTTCCTAAACAGTTTGTAGTGACATAGTCACTATCTCATGTTTACCCGGATGTTTTAAAAAGCAAGTCCATTTTTGTTTATTGCATGAGTTTGTTGTTCTAGGAATGGATTGGCGTTAGGTCAATTGACCACACATCAATTTAGAGTACCACGATGCGAGTGTGAATCAAATTGTGCGTTGTTGGCATCATGATGACAGATGTACAAACTAGACTATCATTTAGATCTTGAGATAAGGCTTGTAGTCTTAAGTCAAAATTATTGAGTCTCTTGATTGGATCATTTAAGTTTAGGTGAAGAAAAGATCTGCGACAATATCACTTTTGGTGGGCGACATGCTGAGATGATTTAAATTTAGCGAGTAAAGAAATTTATAAACTATATGTTAATGAAACAAACACAAATCTAAAAATGTAATGTGATTATATATCACGAGTGCCTGATCGAAAGAATAATTAAAAAAAACAATTTTTTTTTTTTTAAATACTCTTTTATGCTCTATCAAAGAAACTGAAACCTAAAACAATCAAACAAAATATGCTTAAATATCACGAATATTAACTAAGTTTTCAAAGTAAAAGAAAATATACCCTGTGGAAGACCCTTGGCTTGCCTGATTCCTTGATGTAATAGAGACGACAGTCGAGTACATGAGTGAGTTATTCTCGAGGTTCGATAATAAAAGTGGAATTATCAAAGTGGAATTGATCAAGGTGAGAGATCTGAATGATGTAATGAATTAAGTGATGTGGTGAGATATCCTGGATGATGTGGTGTGATTGCCCAACTTCACAACATGCAGATCGAAATTTCAGCCTAATTCCCAAGGATTCCCAATTTAAATTTAAATAACAAATTACAAATATTCCACGGAGACGGAGATGGCTGGCGTGATTGCTGACAACTCTAACGATCCACGAAGGCGGGTGAGCCTAGCTCTGATATAAGCGGTATGGCTGCGACAGAAGATAAAAGCGAATAAAAGAAAGTAGACGAAATTAAGATAACAATATTAATCAAGTCTACTAAAAACAATAACATAAGGTGCTATTTATAAGCACAAACAAAAATCCTAATGGATAATCCCAAAAAATCATAATGGATAAATCTAAAATTCCTAATAGATAAATCCAAAAATACTAATAGATAAATCCAAAAATACTATTGGATAAATCCAAAAATATAAGTACAATAAATAATTAATAGTAATAAAGATATTACAATTGGACTTGGAGCTTCCTATCTCGTTTAGGCTAGATATGGGCCTACTCCGTACCCCCATCACTACCCTCTTTTTAAGACTCGAGTATCAAGAAGATACAGATAGCAGTTTTCTTTCATGAATGATATGAAATATGTGGCTAAACTTTTTCACTTCTACGAGATATTGGCTTTTGATTAAAAGCTCAATAAGAACTATTCAAGCCTAAACATCCTTTTTCGATGGTGGCTTGATTGAAAGTACTCGAGGGTCCAAATATCCAAAAAGTACCACAATACTTGGTGTCAATGTTTGGTCGATGGTATCAGATTTTGAGGTTCAAATCTGCCACTTTCTTTCGATATTTATCATCACAAAGTATATTAGTCGATTTATATCTCGATGATAATTGAATTAATAGAAGGCTGCTTTGAATGTAGTAAAACGACTTTATAACCGGCCGACAAGTCGCAGCATTTCCCATGTAATAGGGAGTGCCATTTTGGTCATGGATATGTGCGAAAGGGTTCCATTAGGAATGAACTCATACAACAAACGATGCCACGACTCTAAACAACATCCTAATAAGCAACCACATTTCTATGATTGATTTGGGATAGAATAGCGACCTCATTGATAGATTGTCTAAGTTTGTCTTCACCATTATCTTCAACTTTTAAGCGTAACAATTCTTCCATCCATCAGCATTCCTTTATAAAAACAATACCTTGACCTCATCGACCAATAACTTCGATTTTCATTATAACGATCGGTGGCTTTCTCTAACTCTTGGAAGTAAACAATGTGGTTTATCAACATTTTCCTTCACTTGAAGATAATTGTTGTTCAGAGTAAACCACCATTTTTTTTAAAGCATTTCTCCTTGTACTTAATTTTGTTTCTCCTTTTTAGTACTCTGTACATCCACCATACAGATCACCAAAAACAGACCGTCCCGAGTCCTATTGCTATGCCTACACAAATCCTGACAAAGAAAAATGTTGCTTTGTCTAGTAATTAAAAAAGAAAACTACTAATTAACTCTGAGGAATGTTACTAAATAGGTATATATCACTCTTCTTCAACATCTATAAACATAGGAAAGTATGATCTTTCTTGTAAGTATATTAAAATTTATGTGATAAAATATAACCCTTATATTAATAATCTACATTTTGAAGGAATACTTTTAAGTTCAATTAAATTTGTAAAGTTGTTTTTTTCTCTTCATCGCTTCCTTTCTTCTTATGTGTTTGCCAATATTATTAGTCCATAATTACAAAAACATGTGATCCTAGGAGTACTGGTATGTCACTTGTGCCTTCGTAAAAGGAACATTCATTGGCCAAATCACTTTGCAACAATCATTTTTGTTTCTATGTTCTGGGAATGCTACCATATTGTAATACTATGTTGGTTTTCTTTCAAACTTGGTTATTGGATTCTTTTTAATTCCTAATCGGCTTTCCTTCTAGTAGAGGAAAATGGAACCAAGTTTTGAGGTACTAATCTATGCAAAATTATGGTGACGTTTAAAACTAAATGACTCAAAATACCAGCACATGATTCCAAGCTTAATTTACAATTGAAGGGATTGCACTAGGAAAATGCTACTTCGAATATCAAACAGTATACATGAAAACTGAAAATTAATATTTTATCTTCATTTTTATTTCTCTTTGAATGATAATAAACTTTACGATTTTAATTTGTGTATAAATATTAAGTTGAAATAGTATATATTTTCATTCAATATTAAGTAACAATATGAATATCTTTTCAATAAAAAAAAAAAGGTAACAATAGAACAATAAACTAGCAACAATATCCTTAATTACAAACAACTTAACATAATTTTTTAGTTTTATTTCTTATTATTTGACCATGTGATTGAAAAACAATATTTTATTTTAAACTGTTGTGATAAAATATTGTCGGAGTTAGACCATATATTGACTTCTTGTTTTCTAGTAAACGTTTTTAGAAAAAAAGTACACTAACAAATTGTATTTAAAAAAATAAGAAGAAATTATTCCCATTGATTTTTTTAAAGAAACACTTAAAAAAAAAAATCAATATTTTCGTATGAGCTGAGCACCGGCTGCATTCTAGGTTGTTACGAAACTACAAATTCATGTCTGAGAGCTAAAAAGCTATTTCGTTCCTAGAAATTCGAGAGGAAAGAAAGATTTAACATTTTTTTTCTTCAATTTAGGTTTATTGTGAAAATATATTGAGACAGAAAATTTGACTATATAACTGCAACTTTTCAATGAAATTCTGTAATTTTTATAAAAGAAGAAAGAAAAGTATTTTTAACTGTTTTTTTTATATCTCCTTTTTACTGTTTTTTCTTCTCTATCATTTCATTGGTAAGTTTTTTTCTTTAAAATATTATTAATATGGTTTAGGAAAATAATAATTTTACGAGTGTTTGAGGAGTGTTTTTGAAAATAATGGCGAAATATTATTTTTAAAAATTGTTTTATATCCTCTGAAACAAGAACAAAAGTTGAGAAACTTAGAACCTACATAAAAAATATTTATCAAAAAATTTAAAAAGAATTTTTTATCTATACTATTTTTTATTCAGTGATTTCCCGTTTCTATATAATTATTTTAAATAATTTTTTTTTCTGAAAATATTATTTTAAATAACAGAGATTAAATAAAAATAATTGAAAAGTATTAAAGATTATGGTGACAAAACATTTTTTTTTGTATGTGGTGATTCAAGAAGTAATCCCTTTCAAAAATTGGAAAGAAAATATCTTCCAAGTATATCTCTAAATTAAAAAAAGAGAAAAGAAAAGTTAGCATGCTATTTTGTCTCTTAAATAATTACTATTTGTTTTTTTTTTTTTTTTTTCACAAAGATATCCATAATATTTGAAAAAAAAAAATTTTCTCTTTCAAACTTGAAGACCCACGATTCGGTTAATTTTAATATAATTCTCTTTTAGTTACCTTTCCTCTTTTCTTTTCCAATTTTTAAGAAAACAAGCAAAGATACTTCTTAACATGCATGCCTAGAAATTTCTTCTGGTCTTAAATAATTTATTCAATTTTTTTAAAAAAAAATTGATTAATATTTTTTCAATTAAAAATATATTTTTAAAATCATTATATTTCAAGATAAATATTTAAAAAAACCATTATATTTATGTTGAAATTGTTATAAGCGAAAAAATTGTTATTAATTTTCTTTTTCTGATTTGTACTAGAGGGAAGGGAGAAAAAGAAAGAAGATAGCAACATACCGGGCAACACTGTTATTCCGCGGTGAGGATCTCATAGCATGAAAAAGTTCCGTTCCCATCAGGAATGCATACCTTCCCGTTGATATATGTCGTCGTAACTTCATGTTCAAATAGAGAAATGATTCAAGAATCTTAGCTCTTAATTCAGCGAAATGATTCAAAATTAATAATAATAATAAAAAGTAAAAATTGAATAAAATTAAAAAGAATCGGTAAAAATAAAACAGAAAAAAACAAAAGAAATTTGTGTTCAGGAGACCTGGAGGATTTTACTTGGTTTTTTTTTTTTTAAATAAGTTCAAGATATAAATTCAAGAAATATTTGGTCAAAAATCTTCAAATGATCTGAAATTTATCATTCTTATGTTTTTTGCTTAAACAATTGCTCATTTGGTACAAAAAAGTTATTTCTCACTTTATATTTAAGTGTGTCTATCAAAAGAAATGTTACTTTAAAAAAACAAGGAGGGCACTAATTTTTATAAAATGAGGTAAAAAAAAAAAATTCGGGCCACAACAGTCTGTTTGATTGCAATTTTTTAAAACTGTTTTTTATTTAGTCAAAAATAAGAAGAATAAGGAAAATACATTTGGTTCTCATTTTTTTGTCCTGAAAAATCACAAAGAACATTAAAATCAGAGAACACTATTTGATTCAAAAACATGAATCAAATTTGCAGTTGTTGAAAACTGTTTTTGTTCTTTAAAAACACGAGGAGAACAAGTATTTTTCTTGTTACTTCAAAATAATGAATTCAAAAACAATAACATTTTTTTAGAGAGAATGTATCAAAATAGTATTCTATATGTTTTCAAAAACTGTTTTTTAAAAACAATTTTAAAAAATAAGGACGAGACTCTTAGATTTTCGAATTGGGTTTTGGAAAAAAGTACTCTTATAGTCAAATAACTTACAATTACTTGATTGCTCTTGACATCCTCTTGGGGAAGATATTACTGTCTTCATAACCACATGTGGACAACGGCATGTGGGACTTGATGACTGAGTATCAGCTGGTAAACAACTAGCATTTATACCACAAACACTTGTGGATGTGTTGAGGTTTGAGGCAGACGCATTGCATGCTAAGTTGTAAATCCGCCAGTCAAGCACTGCTGGAACATATTCCATATCTTTCACCTTGTGTCGATCTTTTACATTTGTGCTAAACCATACATGGTCCACCATGAAGGCGTATTTGCATTTATCATGATGATGAGTAGAAGCAGTACCATTAGAATAGGTTTCCAAAATTGTAGTGAAGGACTGGAGGCCAGAAGGGACTTGGGTTTGACAACATTCCAAGCCATAGCAAGTGCTGTCTATTGCCGCAGTCGTGCCTTTTTTGCAGAAGGACATGCACTAACTACTCATTACTCTCCAGTTCGATGTTGGGCTGTGGGAGCTACAACCCACAGCAGTGAATCTAGTAGAGATGTCGAGAATGAAGGGGTCCTTCCTCCCACAAATCCGTGTAATGATGGTGTGCGGTTACAATTTTCATAAACGAGCACGGGGTTGTTGACCCGGATGGTGCCATTATCTAATGAAACATTCAGCACCTCCACATTCATTTTTTTCAGGAAAGGCTTGGGAGGATGATGGGTGGAGTTGTCGCAAGTTACTTCGAACCATTCATCAAAGTAACAGTCAGCAGATCCTCCGGGGGTATGGAATGCTGATGTCTCCACACTTTTCTTCACAATCAGGCATCATCGCGCTACAGCTGCTGCTGCTAATAATCTTGCTTAGCCATTGGTAACAAGGAGATCTGAAGCACCCATTGAACATTACTCATCATTCTCAACTATGCTCTTTTGGTTGGTTCTCCACTGAGATCACTCCGTATTGGTGCAGCGAATTAGTAATAAAGCATCTTGAAAATACTCCAAATATCTCATGCTAGCTAGTCAACTGAGGGTAAAGTCAAGCTTGGTTATTTCCTTACATGTTTTCTCCGTCGCCATCAGGAATTATGATAAATCTGCAGCAGGGACCATCAAGCAGACCAATAGAGGATTTTCCATGCTACTTGTTAGGTCTTCGTAAACGCAAAAGTAATTGGAAATAATTGAGCGCAACTATAGGAGTCAATAATATAAATATATAATAGCATTGATAGTCGGTGTGTATTCAAATAACGGAAGGCTACTTTCTAATATATGAACTAAACTTTAAGTAATCCCTTTTAAAGTGTTTTAAGGCCAAAACATCTTTTAAAGTATTACTTTAGACAAAAAGGTGTTTGGTATTACTTTAAAAATGCTTTTTGAAATCTTAGAAAACATTGAGTGTTTTTTCGAGAAGCATTGAGATGTGTTTTTTTTTTTTTAAATACTGAAGTTTTTCGATATACTAAAATTTTCTTTCTTCACACTTTTCTTTTCACAATCAGGCATCGCCCAGAGTTGCTGCTGCTGTTGCTGCTAATACCTTGCTTAGCCACAGTAACAAGGAGATCTCAGGCACCCATTGAACACTACTCATCATTCTCAACTATGCTCTTTGGTAGGTTCTCCAATTGATTCCTATTTATGCCGGGAATTAGTAATAAAAAGCATGTTGAAAAGTAAACCGATTTTTTATTTTCTTCAAAATTTTCTTTACTTTCACTTTTTCCCCCTCCATTTTCTTATATTTGCAACTTTTTGGGTTCCAATTCCCGATTCCAAACCAAGCCCAAGTATCTCATACAAGTCAACTGAGGAAGTCTAACAGTTTTACAGCTTCTTATAACAGCTTCTAACCAAAATGATTTTTTTGAGTAATACAACATTTTTTTTTTTTAATACACTTTAGTTCTTTAATATAAAATTATTCTCTTTTAAGACTGAATCAGTCTCCTTAAAGGTTTGAAAACAGTGACTGGGCATGATGAGCTGATATAAAAACATTTTATAAGGCCTGTACCACATTTAAAAGAATATTTACTATTTAATTATAAAAATACAATATCATAATAAATAAAAATTTATTACAAAATATATAAATAATACATATAAAAATTTTATATTAATAAAACCTAAAATAACTATTTTTATGATTATAAAAAATTTTAAAATATTTACATAAATTTGAATTAATGAATAAACATATATATATATATTTGTATTAATAAAACCTAAAATAATTATTTTTAGATTTTTGTTATTATAAAAATATTTTAAAATATTTACAAAAATATTTAAACTAATGAATAAACATACATAAAATTTGTATTAATAAACCCTAAAATAATTATTAATATGATTATAAAGAATACCAAGCCAACGTAACACACACAAAAGTTAAAAAAAAAAAAAGAACCTACTTGAGGCTGAGGAAATAACAAAAAAATTTAATGGTTGAGTGGATATTCTTTTTGACAATTAAGTATTTTGTTACAATATAATAAAATGTCTCCACTAAGACTCCCTCCCCTCCTTGGATGTCTTGTCTTTTTTAAATTTTGAACGCTTTATCAACTAAGCTAGCCATGTGAAGATTCTTGATTTTTGGAGGAAAAAGAGAGTGAAAAGAAAATAAAAGTATAGAAAAAGAAAATAATACAATGGAAAAATAATTACATATGAAGCAAATATAATTAAATTTTTAGAAGGAATGTAATAAGTATTAATTATAGGAATATAAAAAAAAAATTGACACTGTTTTTTTATTTAAAACATCTCCTAAGTGCTTCTCGAAAAAACATTTTAAGTTCTTTTGAAGTTTCAATAACGTTTTTCAAAATTCTATCAAACTCTTTTTTTCTCCAAAAAAAAAAACCGTTAAGAGTGTTTTTACGCCTAGAAACACTTTTTAAAAACACTGTGAGCTAAGCTTGGTTATTTCCTACATATTTTTCTTCGCCGTCATAATGGAACAATTATGAGCACTCCAACCGAGAGACCACCGCAAAACAATACAGAGAATTGGATAGATACATGTCCTTTGCGTAGGAAGTCGTTAAGATATTTCCCAAGGTAATTATGATGATTTTGATGTACGCTTTAATCTTTTGATCGATCGACTATTTTTTCGTGGGTCTTCGCAAAGTGCAATTGGAAAGAACCAATAGAGTCAATAATATATGATAACATTGATGCTTAGTGTGTGTAATCAAATAACCGAAGGCTAATTTGTTTTATATATGGATTTTACCTCACCTATATTAATACTTAGAATCCTCGGTTCATCAAATATAAGGGCGCATCAGTTTTGTACATATCTTTTAAAAAGAACATGGCCCACGGAAAAAAAGACTTAAGTCTTCAGACCAAAGAAGACACGCTTCTTCTTTTGTAGCTTCATGTGGTATGGTCGCCTAAGATTTTTTTGGTCCCAAAATTAAAATTTGCATATCCAAGAGACAAGCTAGGTCTAAACCCAAGCTCATGAATAAAAGTTTAGATAAAATGGACCTAGATCCATTTGAACAAGTCCATAAAAAAGTCCAAGGTATTTTTTGAAAATTTTAAATTTTTAAAAGTCAAACAAAGTTTTATCAGAAGTGACAGAGAGGTAAGACAATTATTTGAAGACGTGGAATTTCTTTAAAGAACAAGACTCCCTAATAAAAACGTAAATGAAATTCTTGAGGAACAAAACTCTCTAATGAATACATAGATGAATTCTGAGGAATAAACCCTTGACCTGAGACATGGACAACATCTTCTCCTAAAGTTGAAAGAGTGGAGGAAATAAAGACTAAGAGTAGTTATATCGGATTTAGGTCAACAACGTGAGGACTCTTGTTTATTTAATATGTGAATATCAAGGAAATTCAAGATTTTTTGGATTATATTTATGAGACTAGAAAGGTATTTATTTTATATTTCTAGATTATTTTGAACTTATAATGGCTAAACCAAATCACACTCGACTTCAAATAATTTAGTGTGTTTATAAAAATTTTTCACCTCTCCCAATATGTGAGCTAATTATGAAATAGTAATCAATACTCACAAATGCAAGGGAATTTTTTTTATAATTGATGGGCAGTCTTCAAAAGAAAATCCAGTGAACTACGCCAACTTCCGCCTCCTGTACATCTTTTTTACCTGCATTGAATTATTCAGGTAACCTTCATTTGAATCAATGAGGGCAAAAAATAAACAAAAGTCCCAACTCACCCATTTGTCCATTCCCAATTCATTTGTACCATTCCATATTCTAGAAAAATACACAAAAATAAAATACAAAACAAAACAAAATTCATGATATGTTAAGTTTTGTCAAACAATGTAGTTTTTCGTTAAAGATTTTCAAAGAGATGTATTCTTCTCTAAAACAAAGGCAATATAAATACAATTATATCCTAAAAATTAGTCCTAAAAAAAGGAAAAACAAATTTTTTTCTATATCTATATACAAGATTGTCAACTATCATAATTTCTAAGACACTACTACACAAGTTGTTTCTATATCTATATACAAGATTGGTCAATCATCATATAATTTATAGGATTAATTACCGAACAATCTAATATCAAGGCATGCCATGCGTGCATATTCTCTCTCATGTTAGATGTCTATCATGTCAACTTGTCAATTATACCATGAAACACCTTCCCCTCGAATCGCTTTGTGAGAATATTATCAAATTAACCACTCTCGACAATAAATAAATGGGAATGGTATAATCTTTTTCATCGAGAACGACGAATGATTTCCATCAACTTCAACATGCGTTTAAGGTGCGATCATGTTGAATAAGATTTTGCAGTAAATTTGAATGGCTGCCTTATTATCACAATAGAGATTCATAGGGTGTAGCATATTCAATCCCCAAGTCCCTTAGTATATTCCTTATCCATAACACCAGATACAATTCATTTAGCCATACCTCAAAATTCAGCCTTCAAAGACTTGATCTTGTTAGCATTACCTCTCGCTTCTTGTTTTTCCAAGTGACAAGATTACCTTCCACAAAAGTGAAAAGTAACCAGATGTGACCTTCTCAAGTTGTTTGATCACCGCCTAATCGTAACTGCGTATCCTTCAATGTTAGAGATACCATTTTTTGAGAACAACAAACCTTTTCCTGGAGCAATCTTTAAGTATCTTAAGATTCGATAGACTGCTTCCATATGTTCTTCACTTAAGGCATGTGACCTGCTCACAACGCCATGACATAGCGAGGTATCCGCCTTGTGTGTGATAAGTAGATTAATCTTCCAATCCATCACGATAACTAATTTCGTCTGTCGCTTGGTCCGGGAGAATTCGAGCTTATGATTCATTTCCACGGGCGCTTTGTATTGGTTTGCACCAAGCATTCCGGTTTCGTTAGAAGATCTTAAATGGCTTCACAAGAAAGCAAGACCCATGTTTCGATCTTATAACTCACCCTAAAAATATTTAAGTCGCTCAGATCCTTCATTTCAAATTTTGCGGCTAAATACTCCCAGAAAGCTTTCATTTCGTACGCCGGTCATCTCCGCTACATCTATAATAACAACATATACAATTAAAAGTCAAGTATTTTTCCTTCTTTGTGTTTATAAACAAAAGTGTGTGGATCTCGAAGTTACTTTGCTTATAACCGAACTCCTTCATCAGAGACGAGAATTCCCAAACCATGCTCTAGTGTGATCAAGTTTCAAATTTCATACAATGACTTTAATTTACGATCTCACCTTACATGAAGAACCATTCTTAACTCCGAGTGGTAGCTCCATATAGACCCCTTTCTTCCAAATTCCATTGAGGAAAGCATTTTTACCATCAAATTGTCATGTGGCAATTTTCGATTTGTCGCTATATAGATATAAGAATGTTAATTGTATCGATCTTATTAATCGTGCAAAAGTATCCCCGATAGTCTATCCCGGTATACCGCGGCGCGACATATCTCTTCGCAGAACTAGTCGGGTTTATATCTATCAATACTTCCATCTTATTTGAAGTTTCACCGTGAACACCCATTCGCATCCACCGTTATTTCATTCCTTGTAGTAAATGATCAAGTTCCCAAGTATATTCTTTTTTGTGTAGCCCACTTTCGCTCATCACGTTCCCATTTTGATCACCTAATGCATCCGCATTACACATTAGAATAGAAATCGGTGGGACAATTGATTAACAAGAATGCATACGATCTCGTCAACCCGTGAGATGACACATAGTTGTTAATTGGGTATTTGGTCTTGGCTTCAAGATCGTTCACATCAAGTTTTTTTGGAACTCCCCATTCAATCTTGTGGATATCTAGAGCCATATTTCTCAAGTAGTGAACATGTATGTTTCATTAGACTCTCCAAACACAGATTCATACTTACTTGAGGGAGTGAACATTCTAGGTTGATTCTTCGCCATCGGTGTAGATTGGGCAACTCTGATAAGAAGGTATCGGTGGTGATTCCACTCCCGCTTTCATGATTGTGATCACGCCTTGTTGCACAACATGCTTAAAATGTTCATTCATCTTTTTCCAACTCCACAAACTCATCACCTCCACCATTCTCTTTTCACTTGAGCTCTCCCCAAAGAGAATTTTTAGAGACTTCTGAGTAATAAGGCTCTAATTTAAAAGAGGCATCTAAAGTCACATGTAGTTGTTTCATGGTGGATCATAGCACCTATATCCTTTGATATTTAGAGTAGCCATAACAAAACACACATTGTTTTGCACATGGATCAAGTTTATGAGATTTCAAGATTGGGGATGGAAAGGCAGGCAGGCATCCAAAACTCTGTGGTTCAAGATTCTAAGATGGGAATCAGCAAGTAAGGGATTGTAATCGTTTGAGGAGTTTGAAAGTCTATTACTTTGAGAAGGTGTTCTAAGGATGAGGTAGGCACCAGATTACACTTCAATAAAATCGAGATGTTCATGCCGAGCAGTGGAGGGCACGCACTACCTCCAAAAAGTTGTCTATTCTTTCTCCACAATCCATTTGTTGTGGAGCATAGGGTGCATGAGGTTTGATGACTAATTCCATGGTTTCTCAAAAAAATCTCAGAGGCATCTATAAACTGGCATTGTCGATTGGCCAAACACGACCGCTTTTGATACCGGGCAGGTGTGAGTCATTTTGTGAAAATTCGAATGCTAGACACACATCACTTTTTTTAATGTCAAGTAGGGACACCCAAGCTCATTCTAGTGCATTCATCAATAAATGTCACAAAGTAACGAGCCCAGATATAGAGGGAACCTTGCAGACCCCAAACATCGAGTGAATCCTCAAAAGGTTAAGAACTTTTATTCACTGGGTGAATAAGAAATACTATGGGCTCTTAGTCACCACAAGTGTCACAATGAAATTCTATCATTCAATCTTGAAAAAAAGTTGTGGTTGCAATTTCTATAAGATAACCAAAAGAAAAGATGTCCTAATCTACTATATGTTGCCATAACCATATGTTGCTCGAGCCTTGTCTTTATCGCCATAGTTTGATCTACCGACCGACGCTGATCCCCAGCCTCGGGCAACTCTAGTACAGTAAAAAGTCGCCCGTCTAACACCATGCAACCAAGCAATCTTCCGGTTGAATGTCTTGAAAGATACAAAATGAGGGCCAAAAAGTTACGTGAGAAGCGAGAGTTGAAGTAATCATACACGGGACAAAAAGGTTGTATTCAAGAGATGGAACAACAAGGACAAGATCTATCGTGAAAGTATTATCAAGATAATGCATCCTTCCCCGCATTAGGGAGGTGCTACCATCAAGGCGGTGGAAATAACCCGATCGAAGAAGTGGAGTAAGAACAGATTTTAACCGACTGAGTCCCACGTCATGTGATTGATGCACTGCATCAATAATCCAAGTTCTATTCTTAGAAGTTAAAATACAGATGTTTTTACCAATAATAATACCGGATGGGCAACATTTGGTGCAAAGAGTACGGCTGATTTTCTTCCGACGTATGTCATCATAAAGCCTCAAATAATCTTTTACGAGGCTTCTTTGAGAAGTCCCACCACCGAATCCAACCATGCCAGCCTTTTACGAGGGTGATGGGTCGAGGGAAAATACGCATATCTGATGCCTCTGCGCACTGGGGACTGCCTCCTCCGATACCACATGTCAAACAATAGAGTTTCATAGAAGATTTCAAAGAGATGTATTCTTTCAATAGAGGCAATATATAGATACAATTACATCCTAAAAATTGGGTCCTAAAAAATAGAGAAAACAAATTTTTTCTATATCTATATACAAGATTTGGTCAACTATCATGAATTCTCAGGTAAGATACACTACAAATTATTTCTATATCTATATACAAGATTGGTCAACTATCATAATTTCAGGGATTAATTACCGAATCAATCTTAATATTGCGTATAGCTCATGCGCATAAAGCCTTTTTAAAATGATTTTCTTATATTTAATTTCTAAAGAAAAACAAAATGAAACCCAGAATCAATCATGTAGAGTGATCCTAGAAATTTATAATAATTACCACATCCTGCCAACTTTGAATAGAAAATTCGCTTCCTCGCTAACTTTAGCTCCACTACATCTCCTGATCATTTGAATTATTCGTTAACATTCAATTGAAATCATTTTTTTTTAATTAAAAGATATAAATTTAGCGATTCAAGTTAGCAATATAATCAATAAAAACATAGTATCAAAAGTGTTAAAAACTTTAAAGGACCACATCATTTAGGTGAATATAAAAAATTATCAGCTCAAGGCCTACACATTTTGATAATCTAGAAATGCCTATAATACCTAAGATTTCAGATCTACAAATACTGATGAACAAGATTTGATCTGATGACTCTGTTAGACCGAACTTTATCATTTGAACTGCCAACACGAAAACCCATGAAGAAGCTAACCGTCGACAACACAACTACCCATCACAACGCGTTGGTGATAAAAATGCCGTAATATGTCGATAACAAAAACATGAAAAACAAAAAAAAAAACAAAGGCAAACCGAAATCGATGCAGAAAAAGCCACTTTATTGGAAAATAAAACCTAGATACATGGAAGAAAACGATGGAATGAGTGATTTCAGGTCAAGAATGATCTCAAACATCACCCTCTCTAACTAACATAAAATGAATAGAGAGAGAGGCTAAGTAGGGGGTTTCCAGAGAGAAGTCGTGTTGTTTCCTAAATTAAACAAAATTACCAACTAACCCATTTGTGTACTACATTCAAATTCTAAAAAAATACACAAAACAAAACAAAAATTTCATGATATTAATTTTTTATATTTTCATTACACTTAGTAGATAATTTTATTTGATAATAAAATAAATGTCAACAAAAAATTTATAGTAATCAAAATTGATAAGTAAATAGTGTTGGGTTTGAGATTGTTCATATCTTTGTCTCGAGTGCTCTACAAGAAGATGATTACTTTAGAGATTGAGTTTGGTGAAGATTTGATAGTTTAAACATAAAGTGCCTAGAAGAACTAGGAAGTAGTTCGGACTAAGCTAGTCGCAATACACGGACATGGCAACCTTGATAAGTCTAGACTAGAGTCAGAGCTGACGTGGACCCAAGTCACTTCTAGAATCTTGGAGGCCAAGGTACTTGGGGAGCAAGGTATCGATGAGCCTAGGATTGTTTTTAACAAGTGGATAAAGATCAAATCACGAAGATCCGATCACATCTAAGTTATCAAACCGTAATTATAAACAAATCGCTTTATTATGAAGGAGGATACTTGAGCAACAGCTTCTTTTATTTCGCTTTAATAGCTTAAAGGCAAGTTCATAAATTAGAAGGTATTTTTGATGTCATATTAGGATAATGATCTAACCTTATCTAGACTTCTACGACCGAATCACAAAGGCTATAAATTCGGGGCTTTGGGAGTTACTCAACACATATTT
This sequence comes from Tetrastigma voinierianum, assembly GCA_016808115.1. NCBI lineage: Eukaryota > Viridiplantae > Streptophyta > Magnoliopsida > Vitales > Vitaceae > Tetrastigma > Tetrastigma voinierianum. Next base: position 121,407 of record JAEQBH010002425.1, on the reverse strand, counting down.
TCAAGAGCAGAGCTTGAAGAAGACAAGAAAAGTTCGGACGTGCTAAAGGAGTGCATAGTGCAGATGCTCGCTTGAGGTATTGCATGTTAAAAGTCTTTCACCTTTGGTGAACTATGATTTTTTTAATTTCTCCATCTTATCTATGTAATGTGGGTATGGGTGTGCGATGCATTTGAGAGGGGAATGAAGGGAGTTCATTCTAAATTCCACTATGTGTGATTAGGTTAAATAAGGGTCATGGACAGAGGAGTCACGTACCATATAAGACTAATTGTAACATTGAATTAGATGAAGTAGAAATCCTTGCATTTAGGTACAATCGCGTGGACGTAGGCAGTTGTCGAACCATGTAAAATATCGTGTGTGCTTTTACTTTATTAATGCTATATATATATATCTATATATATATTTTGTATCTGCTCTGCACACACAACATCCCATAAGAGAATTCGGACTCACGCACTAAATTTTGAACTACAACATAGTCCCACCATCATAAATTGTGTCCAAAAACTCACACTCATATATGTCAAATAATAATAATAATTTAATCATATATCTTATTAGAACATCATAACTTGTTAATATGATAAAGAATTATAATAATTAATTATGTGATTCGAAAGATATCAGTAATTCAATGATAAGTAGAACTTTAAATTATGTTTTATGACTAAAAAATGTTAAGTGTGTTTTTAGGCTTTCCTCCTTTAATAGGTGTCGTGGTAGCCAATCCGTCTCGACCTACGTGAAGATATTGGATATCTACTGATGTAAGAGAGCCATGAGAAGATGAGGGTGTGGGGGAGGAGTTTGTGGTGAAAACACAATATAAAAATCGAACTAAACATTGAATCGAAAAAAATTATCGCTCACTCCGCTCAATTAAGTTGTAGACCGAGACAATAAATCGATAATGTAATAAATATTAATTTATATTTTATTAAATATAAATAATTTTAAAGTATATAATTAATAATATAGATATTATTTATTCTCTGCTTTATATAAATAATACATTTGTATTTTAAAATTTAATCGAAAATATGTATAATATTTTAAACATATAAAAAACATAGTAAAAAATGGATGAAAAACTTATTTTATATAAATATATTTAACTAATATGGATATATATAATTTATTTTGTTATACGAAGTACAAATAGACAAAAATTAAGCTGAGAGAGCGCCAAAGTGTGAATTGTAAGTCTTAAGTTCAAGCCACGAGGTACAACTTTCACAAGACACACTACTTCACAATAGATGGAAAAATAGCTTATAATCACTGTAGATTTCAGTCTCGTTTGATAAACTATCACGATTCAAAACCATTGAAAATGAAAATTTTCAATGGTTTTAATTTTTCAATATGTTTGATAACAAAATTTTAAGAAGTTCTTAATTGAAAATTTTAAATGAAAAACTGTTGAGAATTATAAGTAGGTAAAGACCCATTTTTAATCGTGAATGTAGAATACGATCAACAAAATTTTTTAATGAAAATACAATTAGACCAAAAACCCTTATAAATAATATAATATTTTTGCAAATATATCTTGGTTAGTTTGATAGTTTTAAAAAGTTTAGGATTCTCAGTTATTTTTTAAACATATTTATGTCTTCTTTTTTTTTTTTTTTTTGATATTATGACGGTATTTGATATGTTTGTAGTGAAATTATTTTTTACAATAATTAATAATTGTAGTGAAAAATAAAATATTATTAGAAACCTTATTTATTTGGATACGATGTAATTTAATGATAATAAGGGTAACATGTAAAAATACATAATTTTCAGTATTCAACATTTACAGTTATCAATATATTATTTTTAGCATTCAATTGTCGCAACTTATCAAATAATTTTTACAAAGCATGTATTCAATATTTATGAACAAGATTTAATTTTTCAAGATTATATTTTCGCAAGACTTAATTTTTTCATTTTATCAAATGTATCTTAGGGAGGTCCAATCTTTTGACGGTCCACGTGTTTGAGCGGATATTTACCACCCGAGTGTCTGGCTAGACAACTGATACCGATTCGATACATATAAATGATTTAAATTCAACCTGAACTGACATTTTTTAAACATTGAATAAACTATGATGCGGTGGCCATTGGGAATCTATAAATGAATACATGTCCATTAATAAACAAAAATAAATAGATAACAAAATTTCAAATTCCTCCTTCTAACGTCTGTTAAAGTTTTTAGAATTAAGATAAATAAATGGAAAAATAATAATTTTAAATCTTAAACTTTCATAAATTTCATTTATATTGTGTGAACTAAAAGTGTTATTGTATTTTAAATATATGTACTTTTATTTTAATAGTACTTCTAGCATGATATCTCTCTAAGCACAATATGAATCTTGAGAATTGAGAAAATGAATTTGTGTTATGAATAAAAATTTTGAATTTTTTAGGTTTTATCAAATTTTAATTTTAAATTTAAAAAAAATATAAATTTTAAAAATTTTAAACAACAAATTTGAATTAAAATTTTATAAAATCTGAATTTATATTCTAAATTAAATTAATTAAGTAAAAAAGTAAATTTTAAGTTTCGAAAATTGTATCGAATTATTAGTTTTGAAAGACAAATTTGATTTTATGAGAGTTAAGAAAAATAAATTTTAATTAAAATTTAATTTAAAATCAATAATCTTAAAATTTATAATTTTAAATACATTTCTAAAATTTGTAATAGAAAATTAAAGAGTATTTTCAAAATATTCAAAATTGAAATTCATTTTTTTTTTCTAAAATTCTTGATTGTAATTATAATTTTAAAGTTAATAACTCACATTTTCTAAAACTTAATTTAATTCTTTTTTAAATCGAAATTAAAACTTAATTTGAATCAAATAATTAATTTGATTTTGTGAATTTAAAATTAATTTAATTGTGATTTAAAAGAATTGAATTGATTTTCAGAAAATTTGAGTTATTAACTTTGTGTAAAATTACCGCTTTACTATCTTATAACTAAAAGTGTATTAAAAAACTTTTAAAATGACAATCTTGAATCAAGAATTCTCCTCTCTCTCTTCTTCTCTAGAAAATAATTTCTAATTTTGAATATTAAAAAACATTCTTTAGTTTTTTATTACAAATTTAGAAATGTGTTTAAATTATGAATTTTAAGATTATTAATTTATGTAATAAAAATTTATTTTTAATTCATAAAATCAAATTTGTCTTTCAAAACTAATAATCTCCATGTAATTTTCTAACTTAAAATTTACTTTTTTATTTAATTAAATAATTAATTTTTTTTTATTTAATAAATTCAAATTTTATAATTTTAATTTAATTTTTATTTAAAAAACTTGACAATTATTTTTAATTTTAAAATTAAAATTCATATTTACTAAAACCTAAAACCTAAAAATTCAAATTTATTTTTTTATTCATTATGCGAATTTATTTTCTCAATTATCATGGTTCGTATTGTGGTTAGGGATATCAAGGCTATAAGTGCTATTAAAATGAAAGTATGTATATTTAAAAGAAATTTTTTTTAGTTCAATTTTTTTATTTTCCCTAAATAAATTGATACATATTGAAAATGCTCTAATATTTTTAATAGAGAAAACAGATAAAATGAATTTGAATAACATGTTTGTATCTCATTCTAGTGAACTAAGGAAATCTAAACTTGGTTATTTTCCCTACATTTTTTTCTTGGATCGCCATAATGGAATTAAGGAGCACCTATTCGGGACTCACCGCAGTTAGACAATAGAGAATTGATAGATACATGTCTCCAAGTAGGAATTTGCCAAGATGTTTCCTAAGATAATTACATGATTTTGACATATGCTTAATCTTTGATTGACTCCATTATATTTGGTAGGAGTCTTCGCAAAGTAATTGGAAAGAATCGACCGCTAACTATAGGAGTCACTAATATATGATAGCATTGATACTCAGTATGTAATAAAATAATCGAAGGCTAATTATTTTTATATATATGGACTTTACTCAAAATGATTATGTGCCTTTTTCATAATAATTATCAAAATGATTACAAGAAGTGAAAGTGTTTCAAATAAGGTTAATCCTCTTAAAAATATTAGCTTGTAGTCTCTTTACGACCCTAAGCAAAGGAGACCAAGTAAAGGTTTGGACAACCAGTGCAACTTGAGGGATACAATATTTAATTAGAAAAGAATGGGTTATCCGATATATCGATATTCATGTAAAAATATCCATCGATATATCTCCGATATGACCAAAACTGGGGCAATGGTATCCGTTTAAATCGATATTTTCATCCTTGGTTGCAATGTAGAACTTAATTACACACATGGAATCGATAAAATTCCTTCAATATCTCTTCTTGATTTGCATTTTTCTTCTTTTCTAGTATTCCCTCACACATCCAACTCGACTTAAAACCGTGGCGACAAATATCTAAATGAAAGTCGGGTCGAGCCTCCCAGATATACAGACCGTTGTATCTCCGATCCCGCTCTCCGTAAATTCAAAATTTTAAAAATAAATTTTGATTACATAAATTAGAAATCTTAAAATTATAATCTTAAACGCATTTCTAAAATTGTGGTAATAGAAAACTAAAGAGTATTAAAATATTCAAATTTGAGAAGTCATTTTTTCTAAAATTCTTGATTCAAAATTATAATTTTAAATTTAATAATTGCATTTATAAAATCCAAATTTAATTCTTTTAAATAGAAATTAAAGAACTAATTTTAATCAATAATTAATTTGAGTTTTGTGAATTTAAAAATAAATTTTAATTGTGATTTAAAGAATTGAATTTAGATTTTTAGAAAATTTGAGTTATTAACTTTAAAATGAACACTTGCACTTTATAACTTGAAATGTATTAAAAAAAAAAAAACCTTTAAAATGACGATGCTTGAATCAAGAATTTTGGGAAAAAATAATTAATTTGATTTTTGTGAATTTAAAAAATAAATTTTAATTGTGATTAAATCAAATTGGATTTTTAGAAAATTTGAGTTGAAGTGGCTTTAAAATGAATAGTTTACTATCTTATAACTAAGTGTATTAAAAAAACTTTTAAAATGACAATCTTGAATCAGAATTTTGGAATTTTTTCAATTTCTGAATATAAAAAAAAGATTCTTTAGTTTTTTATTACAAATTTTACAGTATGTGTTTAAGTATAGATTTTAAGATTACTAATTTATATAATTAAGATTTATTTTTAAATTCATAAATCAAATTTGTCTTCCAAGCATAATCATTTCCCAATTTGCTAAACTTAAGGTACTTTTATTTAATTAAATAATTAATTTTTTAAATTTAGAATGTAAATTATTTTATAAATTTTAATTCAATTTTTTAAAAACTTGACAATTATTATTTTTAATTTTAAAATTAAAATTCATATTTTTAATACCTAAAAATTCAAATTTTTTTTTATTCATTATAGGAATTTATTTTCTCAGTATCATGAGGTTCGTATTGTGGTTTGAGGATGTTAAGGCTAGAAGTGCTATTAAAATGAAAATATGTATATTTAAAAGAAATTTTTTTTAGTTCAAGGTATAAATGGCAAAGTGGTGAAAGTTCATGATTTAAATTGTTATTTTCTCTAAATAAATTGATATTAAAAATATTCTAAATAATTTTTAATAGAGAAAAATAGATAAAATGAATTTGAATAAACATGTTTGGTATCTCATACTAGTTAAGTGAAATCTAAGCTTGGTTATTTACTACATGTTTTCTTGAAATTATCCATAATGAATTAGGAGCACCAGCCCAGGACCACCTCAAGACAAATAGAGAGTGGATAGATACATGTCCCCTTTGTGGGAAATAAAGCTAAGATATCTGTATTTCCTAAGCTAGTTAGGATGATTTTGATGTCACGCTTAATCTTTTCATTGACCGACTATTTGGTAGGGGTCTTCGCAAAGTAATTACGAAAAGATCGACGCTAATTATAAGAATTAGTACCCTCAAAAAAAAAAAAAGCGTAGACGATAATATATGATAGCATTACGATACTCAATATGTAATCAAATAATTGAAGGCTAATTTTTAATATATATGGACTTTACTCCAACCAATGGTAACTTTAATACAACTGCATAGTACTTAGAATTTCCAATTATCAAAAGGGAATGATGTAAAAGGTACACCATGTCACCAAATTAAATATAATGAAAATAAAACTCAACTCAACCATATTAGTGTGAAATGTATTTTCTACATCAAATTAATGAAAGCATGCACTTTCCCCCTATTAAGATGAAATTGCCTTTAATGAGTTGACTAATGAGACCCATTTATTTAACACTTATGAGAGAGAAATTCATCCTTAATATAACACAGTTATTATACTAATATAACACAATTATCCTTAATGTAATGTAGTTATTACACTAATGTAACACATTAAGAATGATTGTGTTACATTAATGAAATAACTATGTTATGTTAAGGCAAACCATGGATTAGAAAGGGCAAACCATAATTAAACAATTATAATCAATCATCATGAAATATAAATTTCCATTAAAACATATTATCAAAATTAATAAAAAAATTCCTAGTGCCAGCGATCCTAACACATGCATAATACAATAATTAGAAGATCTGATTGCATTTAATTATTTTATACATAATATAGGTTCATTTCCTAATACCAGTGCGAGGAAAAACTTAAAATTTTAGAACTTTGGACAAAACATTTTTTTCGAATAATACGCGGCGAGGAAAAAAAGCCCTAGTTTTAGATCATCTCATACATATGTACCAAATAATTATTATGCGAGAAATCACCTTTTAGTGATAAAGATTAGTGCTCACACAAGATCTTGCTAGCTTTCACCAGATCATGAGAATTCTATCTTTTCCCAGGACTACATTCTCAAGTTTGATTGCATTGGGTGGGTGGGCACCTTGTGCACTTACCACAAAATTGAGTAATTAACAAGTGAACAACCAAACCGTAAATCTATTTTTGAATAAGGATTAGATTATACTTTGAATAATATTATCACTTATTATCCTATTTCATTTTGAATAAATAAATAGGTGACATAAATTTTATCTCTTGGGTATTTCTAATCAGATAAATCTTTATTAAGCAAGTTGTGATTTTAAAATTTAAATTTGATAAATTAGAATATCTAAAAAATTTAAAAATATTATCTAATAAGATTTATTTTTCACACCATATAATTATCTTTGTAATTCGCATGGGACCACATGCCCAATATGTAATTATTAACAAAACATGTAACCAGAACAACCAATTTATATATGAATAACTTGGGGATCATATGGGCACATACAATAGTGATTTACCAATAATTTACCCATAATTAAATAGGTCCATTATTATTCAGTATTACACCAAAGATTGGAAACTCATGTGTATGTTATCAGGATTAATGTAAGCTGACCCATGCCACATTGATTTCTTTGCCAATAATCCTTTCTGTACAATATCGATAATTAAATTGATATGCTTACTTGTCCAATCAATTTAGTACATCTTCAGCTACCTTAACGCTTAGTGATTTTCTCTACAATGATCTTATTTCCAACAACCTCATTATAAAAAGGAATTAATTTATATTTATTTGTTGAGTCACTTTTGCGAATTTAATGATCAAATGCTGAAAATATGTCAAGAGATATATTTTAGTTCAAATTCTATATTTTTAATTCATAATTATTACCATTCATAGATACATTCACCAAGTTACCGAGAATATTAACTTTTAATTAAATCTCACTGATTAGTAACTCAAAAATCAATTAATATTATAAATATGAAATTATAATTAACTCAGAGATTTGAGATTAAAAGTTAAAATCAATGCTATATGAAATTCAATAAGTCTGACAGTTGTTTAAAGTGTTAAATCTCTCACTTTTGATCCTCCCTCTATACTCGCTCAATTACATCGGTAATTCATACATGATTAAAACAAATCATTCAACGGATTTACTAGTCTAAGTAAATAAAGTGCTCAATTTTATTTTATCAGTGAATATCATTATTTAATCAAAATATAACTTGTTTTTTTATGTCTTTTGTGAGTGCTCACATGTATCACATGAATATATAATCGATTACAAGGACATTTGATTAAAATTCTCGTGCAAACTAGATATAATGAAATACCTCAATAAAAAAAAAGTTAATAAACACAAAATATGATTTGAGCATATAATCCCAACACTATTATTATTCATATTATTATTATTAATTTTATTAATACTATTATTATTATTGTTCATTTACTGTTCAATTTGTTGTTGTTGTTGTTATTCATTGTTGTTGTTGTTTGTTATTGTTGAAACATTGTGGCCTTTAAAAATCGGGGTCCGTTGACTACGATCAACGCGAATCTTCGTGAATGTCGAGGGTGACCCGGCATTTTCACGAAAATCGGCGAAGTCTCCTTTTGTACGGGGCTCTACCCAAATACGAGAACTGCATAAACACTGTCCCAAGCAGTCCAATATAACGGTTTTATGATTTAAAGCGCCACTTGGGCCCATAAACAATACTCAATATACCACATGCCAACTATGAATCCAGCTATATACCAATGATTACAAAAGTTAATATGTTTTTACTCTCTTATACAATACATACATTAAACTTAAAAAGTTCTAATACATGTATACATCAAAGGAATACGACCCCGGAAACTGTAATCACTCGGTCCTCTAGGACGAGTGCACAGTCCCTGCCCGCATGCTCTGCATTGCACGGCAAAATGTGTATCACTCGACGGAATTGTTTAATCTTCCTGGCGGTGGAGTCATACTAAGTAGTACTCACCGCTAAGTGCGGTCACGATGTTCCAATGAAAACACACATTCAAAGCAAATGTATGATCCTGCTTGAATGTCTACATGACCAGCTTCCCGGATCCCGAGTCCTCATCGCGACTCCTTCCGCACGCTCGCCTAAGCTCGTATAGAAAAATTATTATTTTGTTTGTTTGTGAACGACCACTCCCGTGTGTATATATCAGGTGGGCCGCTCCCGACGATTGATATTTTAATTTGGACTTCTCTCAGATATTGTATTTTAGACAACCCTCAGAACCGTTTTTCTCCTAGACTCATCTCATGCACTCACTCTGATCCTGGGGTGTTTCAGTGCATATGGAATATGTATGCCAATTTGCATTTGATCTAAAATTCACATGTAAATATATAAACATGCATATATTTACAAAACATAAATCAGTCACACAATCATGTCATGTATACTCATTTCATACATCAAAATTAGCTCACTTGGGCTAATGATCAAACAGGCTGTAATTTAATTTAAATCACTCAACCAAACACATATTTTCTGAAAATATGTTTTGAGTCTTGTTTCGAGGCAAGTAAAACCCTCGGTTACTATGCAAAAATCTAAATCATCGAGTTCCCTTAGTGAGAGTGGCATTTTCCACGGCCACTTCAAGGTATAATTCAAGAAATCAATACATGATTTATTACAAATTTGGTGAAATGAAACACCCAAACAGCCCTCACCGATTCACGAGGCTCAACATTTTGGTTTCAAAAATTCATGTATTAGTCGGTCCCAAAGTTTGGGACCGATCAACGCCGACTTGCGGTCTCATTAGACTCAAACATTTGTAAAGTACTAAGCCGGAGGAATAAGCAAGTAGGAAACTACAACTTTTGGAGTTGTCAAAACTCACAAATCCGGTGTCACGTAGCCTGCTCGCGTAAAGCAATTCTCCTTCTTGTCTTTTTGAAAGGCTGAGTAAATTCGGATCGCGTATTTTAGAGAGAGAAGTTAGACTCTCTCACTCATAACAAACTCCATTTTGCTTTCTGTAGCTACCTCTCTCCACGTTTTGGCTCATTTCATTTTGTAAGGGACAAGCACTATTCCATTTTTGTCCTTTAGTGACTTAAAACAGCTCCTATAATGCCAATTTGTGTCGTCTTTCCCGAGTTTGACATTGACCTTTATCTGACGTCGTTTTCATCATTTATCTTTCATACCAGCTTATCTTTATGAGTACGTGTTATATGTGACTTTGATCGCCGCTTCGAAAATGGATTTTACACGGCACCCAGCGATGCCTCGAAAATCGTGTAAGTGGCTGTCTCGAAATTGATACAAAATTTCACGTGATAGCTAGATTTCGGCGAGCGATTCAGCGGTGAAATCCGTTTCATCATCCAGAGATCACAATAAATTTGGTTTTGTTGTTACAATTTAAGTAACCAAAATTACGATTTTACCATTTTTCAAAAATTGAAAGATTTCTCGGTCTTTCATTATCATTATTATTATTATTATTATTATTCATTAATTATCATTAATATTTATTATTATTATTTTTTTGTGTTATTATGTTATTATTAATATTGATAATATTAAGTATTATTATTATTATTATTATTATTAGTATTATTATTATTATTACATTACATTATTTGTTGGAATAAATGACATGTTCATTGTCATTTGCTCGCTCCAATAAAGGGGATATTAAGGGGAGCAGGGAGTTTTATTGGAATAAATGACATTCATTGTCATTTACTCCTTGAGTAGTCATAACGTTGGCTTGCCAAACGTTTCCTGAATGTTAAGGGTCTCACCTTTAGCCTATAAAGGTGAGACTTCCTTATTCAAGTTATATAGTTTTTTCCTTTTGGTTTTGAGTTCATCAAGAGTGTGGTGTTTGGGTGATAGCCTCGGACGAGTTTCGGTTGGCCAGGAGCGGCACGGTGTCTGGGTCTGAGATGCGCTTGTCCTCCGTTGTATCTGGGGCGTCAGTGATTTCTCCCAGAGCACCCCGGGGCAGCGAATGTTGTTTAAGGAGATCGTGAAGCTCACGAGACTCGGCTTTTCGTATTAATTGATTTCTGGGTTTTGTTCTTGTAATATTCTTTCTGTAGTCTTTGGCCACCTCTTGCCAATCCTAGTAACGAGATCTAGCAAACTTAAAGCAGTTGTTCTTGAAAAAAAAAAAAAAAAACCAGGGTTGAAAAGGAAAAAAAAAAAAAAAAATTTGGAAAGAAAAAAAACTTCCCTCTTATATTCCTTTAATGGCATAGAAGGGAAAATAAAAATAAAAAAAATAAAACAAAAAAAAAAAAAAAAAAAGAAAAAGGGTTACCAAAAACGTTGGTTTCCGATACGGTTTTTCGAAATTTTTTTTTTTTTTGGTTCTTCTTGAGAAAAAAATATTTTGATTAAGTTTCAGAGAGAAAAAAAAAAAAAAAAAAGAAAAAATAATAATAATAAAACAGGTTTCACCAGTTGAGAAAAGCAATTTACAAAACACATTTAAGTTTTTAGAGAATTAAAAAAAAAAAAAAGGAAGGAAAAGGCTTTTTGTTTCCTTTGGTTTCTTGGTTACGGAAAAAATTAGGAAAATACATTAGGAAAGAAACCTTACCTTATTAGGCAGCATGGTTTCCTTTTGTAAAGGAGGAGAACCACTAGTTGACAAGGAAACGCAAAACAAGCTCAGCAGTTTGTTTGATCCTTTTGTAAAATAAATAAAAAATACAAAGGAGGGATTTGAACTCAAGACCTTGAGTTCAAGAGCCAAGGCTCATCCCAATAAACCACATGCTTTGTTGTGATATTTCTTGCGAGGAATATATGATAAGGAGAAAAAGTCTTTTGAGAAATTTCACAACCTTTCTCACTTTGTGAGTTTGTGTACTGAAATTCCTTTGTGATCTTAGGAATTTGGAAACTACAAAACAAAGAAGTTCTGTCTAAGGAGGTTGGAATTTAAGTGGGACCGTTTGTGACCCCTCCAATCTTTCCTGGGAACTGAATATTCTGTCTAAGGAGGCTAGTTGTTTACAGCTCGGTTTTCCTTGGTCTTTCCTCGAATGCTGTTACGTGGTAATTCCAGTGATACACAGCGGTGGTTTGGGATAAGTTGATCATTTTCTATAATTTTGAGCGGACATTGGACTGGAACACCATAATTACTTTAAAATATACTTTCAGTGTGACCTCTTTATTGACACAAGCTTGTGGCGTTGCCTACTAAGATTTTCCTCTACGTCTCCCACTGGAAAAACGAGCCAGAGTGGATACAATTTCAAAGGTGGCAGCAAAAGATGTTATTCTACTTGACCACCTTGAATCTTGCAAGATTCTTGACGAAAGAAGCTCGGAAGCTCAAAGAAGATGAGCGCGATATCCAGAATCATCGATCTTTGTGGATGCCGGAAGCATTAAGGCTTACGTGCGGGAACTACGTCATGAATGCTCTAACTGATTCTCTATACAATGTGTATACGGACCGGCGCTGGGAGCTATGGGAATCACTAGACCCGAAAATATAAGCGGGATCTTGGGGCCAAGTTTGTTGTGGGCGTTCCTCGATTGTAAAATGGTAAAGATTCCAGGCGTGACCAGATCAAAATTAAGAACTTCAAGTAATCCTCCATGAGATTCATCTTGGGGAATGATGTTGACGAGAGCTTTTCAAGTGGCGACTATTATTGAAAGCGCCTCTGCTTGGAAGAAGACTTCCACAAAACATCAAGCATAAGAGAAGGAGATGAGCATCGAAGATCTGAGGTTATTCGACTTCATGTCAGAAAACCCGATAAAGGGATCGAGAAGAAAATGGCACCTAATCCACGATATGAGGCTAAGGCTGACTTTGTGGGCATAATTAGGGAACCAAGTTCAAGAGAGAGCAGCAACAAAGGAAAAGAAAGAACTAAGCTCGGACCAAAGGGGTGTTCGAAAATGATTCATCGAGCAAACTAAGCGTGGGGAAGCAAGGTCACAAATCTTACGATTGCGAACTTAGAAGAGAAACAAACTCAAAGCCAATGTGGTTGACGACATCACCAAGGATGTGTGCGAGAAATTGACCTCGCTGCGATCTCTGAGGTGAACGGGTGGGATCAAATCCCAAGGAATGAGGTGGATTGACAACGGTGCTACCAGTGCATGTGTGTTCCCGATAAGATGTTGTTCTCCGCCTTTGAACCAATTGAGACTGGAGAAAAAGGTGTTCATGAGGGGAGAACTTTGCCACATCGGATATTAAAGGGGGCAAGGCAAGGTGGTCTTGAAGATTGACTTCGGGAAGAGTGGAAGCTTTAACAAATGTGTTATATGTGCACTGAAATCATAAGAGCAGTGTGCGGTTCTTTCTGGCGAATGATCATGGATTTGGTTGGTGTTTGAGTCGATAAATTTGTTCTATCAAAAGCGGAATGTATGTCGGAGAAAAGGGTATATGAGTGGCGGTATGTGGAGCTTAATGTAATGACTATCATTAAAGTCGAGAAGCCAGACCAAAGCTAGTTCTTACGCATATTCTTGAGTCATCTAATCTATGGCATGGTAGATTAGGACATATTAATTATAGTGTCATTCTTAGAGTAATTAACTAAATCATATACCAACTTTCAAATTGATGCAAAGCACAAGTGTGAGGAAACTTTTATTATTTGAGAGGCAAAACAACAGTCGCTCTTTTTCAAAGTATTGAAAGGCACAACTTCTTACGAAACTTGTCCATAGTGATATATGTGATTTGAAGCTAAATCTGACTCAAGGGTAAGTAATAAATATTTTATTACCTTTATTGGATGATAGCACCAAGTATTGTTATGTGTACTTACTTAAAAAGTAAGGGTGAGAGCGATAAGAAATTTGTTCTCTACAAAAGCGAAGTTGAGAATCAACTCAATAGGAGAAAAGTAAAGAATCTTTGAGAAGTGATCGAGGTGGAGGCGAATGCATCAATTTATTGACCTTTGGTAACCGACATGGGATTATACACATGAAACCACGACACCTTATTCGCCACAATCTAATGGAGTGGGCGAGAGGAAAAATGCACTCTAAAAGAAATGATGAATGCAATCTTGATAAGTTACGGTCTACCACAAAACATGTGAGGCCATTTTATGCGCTAATTACCTTCTAAATAAGGTACCTAAAAAGAAAGCAAAAAAGACTCCATATGAGTTATGGAAAGGAATGAAGTCATCCTACAAATACTTGCGAGTGTGGGGATGTCTGGCTAAAGTGGCAATTCCTCCACCCAAAAAGGTGAGAATAGGACCTAAAACTATTGATTGCATCTTCATTGGTTATGCATGATCTTATCGATTTCTTGTTTATGAGATCTAATATCGGGATATTCGCGAGCAAGATAATGGAATCGAAAGGAATGCATCATTCTTTGAGGATATGTTTCCATACGGATCCAAGAGGAAAAGCCTAGTTCATCAAAGCAGTGTTGGAGACTATTCATGAAAATAGTCGGGATAGAAGATGCGATGGAGAGGTAGAACCCGGGGCGTAGTAAAGGGCGAGGACAAGAAATCCCATTTGGTCCAAATTTTCGACATATATGCTTTCGAGAAGGAACCTCAAACCTATAAAGAGGCGAGTGAACTCTGGAGAGTCTCATGTGGAAAGAGGCAATTAAAGAATGAGGAGATGATTCCATCTTGCATAACCATGCACAGAATTGGTAAGATCTTCCACCGGGTTGTAAACCTCCCCAGTTCCAAGTGGATTTTTAAGAGAAGCGGAAAGTGACGGATCAATAAAATTAAATACAGAGGCAGACTTGTGATCAAGGCTATAAACAGCGAAGTGGATTATTTTTTGACACGTATTCTCTGTGACGAGGCAGCTTTCCATAAGGATGGTGCTTTGCAATTCTTGCTAAAAGATCTTGGTACATCAAGTGGATACGAAACGACCTTCTTAAAATGGAGATTTGAATGAAGAAATCTGTGGAGCAACTTTGAGGGTTTTACGCTCGGAGGCGAAATGAAAGTCATGGGTGGTGAAATCCTTGTATGGGTTAAAACAAGCACCGAAACAATGGCATGAGAAATTTGACAGCGTTATGTTGTCACATGGATTCAAAATCAATGAATGTGACAAGTGTGTCTATGTCAAAGATGATGAACATGGCTATGTCATTGTATATTTGTACGTAGATGACATATCTTGATTGTGCGATGTGAGTGATAAGATGTGGTACATCTGCAGAACATGTTGAATTCAAGATTTGACATGAAAGACATGGGACTGTTGATGTTATTTTGAATAAAAATCAAAAGAACAGCGGATGGACTGGAGTGCTAAGTCGATCACACTATGTTGACAATATTCTTTGGAAATTTGATAGGATAATTACGGTATGGCACGAGAACACCGGTAGATGTAACTCTACATTTTCAAGAATAAAGGGAGAGAGTGTTGCTCAAGTCGAATACTCTAAAATTTGATAAGGGAGTCTAATATGCTAATAGGTTGTGGGAGCCAGACATAGCCTATGCGGTTAATAAAAACGAAGTAGGTACACGAAGCAATCTTTGGAGCTATGCATTGGCAAGAGAATAATGAGAGTATTGAAATACTTCACGATTCACTCGTGACTATGGGCTGCACCACAAGATATCCTATTTGTACTTGAAGAATGTCTGATGATACTAATTGGATATCTAATGATAAAGACTGAAATCCATAAAGTGTGGATTTTATAATGTCTTCTGTTTGGGAGAGTCTCTGTGATATGCGTGGAAATCCTCAAGAAACAAGCAGTTATTGCGAGATCCACAATGGAATCCCGAGTTTATAGCTAGACAAATGTGGGAAGAGGCAGAATGGCTGCGCCACTTCTAGAGGACATTCAAGGTGGCTGAAAGCCGGTGCCTCGATAATGCATACGTTGTGATGGTGTCTGCTATTGGTAGAGCACAAACGGTATGTATAATGGTAAGTCTAGACATATCAGGTCGTAGACACAATACCATTAACAACAACTCTCAACTGGGGTTATCTCTATAGATTATCTTGTAAAATTCAAGGATAACATTCTTACGGATCCGCTAACGAGGGTTAAGCTTCAGAGAGATGTGGTTGAAAGATCATCGAAGGGAATGGGACTAAAGCGGCAAAGAACTAAATCGATCCCCAATGGATACCCGACTGGTATTTGGAATCCAGGGACAAATCTGGTTCCAAAAGGACAAGCTTAAGTACATGAGGGCTTTTGACCACATTTCTTTTTGTGGGGTGTTATGTTCATTCTGGTGGAAGGGTGAGTGCTCATAAGGAGAAGGATTAGCTATGCTTTTAATGATCTCTAACATTGGTGAAAGAGTAACATGAGCTACTCTTAATTTCTGAGAGGGAGATCACTATGTAAGTGATGGGGCAGCCGGAGAGTGAGGCATAGGGCACAATTCTATTAAACTCTTGAGAACCAGTACGTCATGGCAGAAATGGACATAAAAGTGAGAGCGAGAGCGTGTTTGGAAGATTCTTGTGTGAGAATATGTCATCGTCTACACAAATCGGCGGAATAGTTCAAGGACATCGTGTCCTCTTGTTTGCTTGAGTGGGGTGAAACATATTTTACAAGGGAAGGTTCAAAGGGTAACACCTACCTCTCCTATGCAGGTTTCTTCTGTTGAATCTATCACCCAATCTTTTTGGATCTTTGGTCATGAATGTCATTCATGTGGGGAATTGTTGGGATAAAATGGCGTTCAGGTAGCCATTTACTCCTTGAGTCGAAAGGGCGGGGAGTTTTATTGGAATAAATGATGACATTCATTGTCATTTACTCCTTAAGTAGTCCTGCGTTGGCTTGCCAAGCGAACACAGAATGTTAAGAGAGGTCTCACCACTTTGCTTTATCTCAAAGGTGGGCCTGCTGACCAAGATGCTATAGTTTTCCTTTTGGTTTGAGTTGATCAAGGTGGTGTTTGGGTGATAGCCTCGGGGCGAGTTCCCGAGTTGGCCGGAGCGGTGTCTAGGTGTTGAGATGCTTGCTTGTCACTCCGTTGTATCTGGGGAGGCAGACGTCGAGGAAGTGATTTCTCCGAGCACCGAGGGGAGGCGGCGAATCTGTTTGGGAGATTCGTGACGGCTCCGCGGGATTTCGGCTTTTCGTATTAATTGATTTCTGGGTTTTGTTCTTGTAATATTCTTTCTAAGTAGTCTTTATTTTTTCTTTGTAATCTAGTAACAGGATAATAACATTAAAAACCATTATTATTATTATGTGTGCTCTTTTATTATTATCCTTTATTATTATTATTATTATTAAAATTAAATATAAACATATTCATCAATAACAATTAATAATTTAGCAAACATATAAATCGATACTACTATATAAAATCATATTATATTTTTTCCTATTTATAATATTCATAATGTTCATATTATGATATTTGTTTTTATACTTTATTTTTGCACTCAAATTTTTATAAAATTAAATTCATAAGAAATATATATAAATTATTATCCACATGGGTTTGAGAAGATTTTTAAAATAAAATAAATATAAAAATATTTAATATTTTCAAATTGTTAATAGAAGATTGATAATAATCAATTTAGTATTTAAGATTTTAAAAAATGATTTTTAATAACGCAAAGCGATAGGTTTTTCGAAAAGAACAAAGCTGTAGTTTCTTTTTTAAACAAACCTTTAGTTTTTCTCAAAGAACGATAGTTTTTTTTAAACAAACCGATATTTTAAAAATAAAAATAAAATGAATATCAAGTACTATATCTAATATTTTTATTAATTAGATCAAATCATAACCTATTATCATTAATTAATAAATTACATAGAAAAAACTTTATTAATTTTGAATTTGAAAAGTCAAATTAATAATTTTAAAAATTTATTTTCAAAGTAAAAAACTTATTTTAGAACAAAAAATTTGAAAATCAAATCTAAATATTAAGATAAGCAGACAAATTACAAAAAGTAAAATTAGAATAAAAAAATCTAATAAAAAGAAACTATAAAATAATGAATAATATTAAAATCATAAAATTTAATTTATTTAAGAAATAGAAAATGGAGGATGATTTATGGGGAGAGAGAGGAAAAAAAAACTCAGCGTAGAAAATTTGGATGTAAGCTGGGTGGGGGAGAGGGGATGAGGTTTGTGAAGGAGTAGGGAGGCTGTTTTTGTCTCATCAAAATATATGTATTGGGCTTTAATTTTGAAATTTGGTTTGATAGACTCTTTATGAAATAGGGGTCCCATCCGTAAAACCCATGAAAAATTGTAGGCTGAAATTTTTCAAAAAAAAAAAAGATAAAGCGGTAATTTCTTTTAGAATAATTTCGGAGGAAAAACTTGGATTTTCTCTAAATCTCAGATGACGAAATGGATTTCACCCTTGGAATCATTTCGCGAAATCTAGCACTCCAGTCAAATTTCGTTAAATTCTGAAACTGTCGGAATTTCACGTTTTCAAATAAAAACTACATAATCGTCCACATGGCGAGGCACACGGCTTTGCCATGTGGCGCCCTATCAGACCGATTCTTTGCAGCAAGCTTCCATGAAGAAGCCGGCATGCTTGTTAGGCTAGAGGGGAGGCGGGTGGGGTGGGGAGAAATGGGAGATAAGAGAAAGAGAGGGGGAAGCCAAAAAATAGAGGAGAGGTGAGAGGGAGAAGGTGGATTGGAAATAAAAAAGAGAGGGCTGAGGAGAGAGTAGGAAAGCGAAGAGGAAGCCTGGGAAAAAGAAAAGAAATGAAGAAAGAAAGGGGAGAAGGAACTTTGTTTGCGGGACGGGAAAAGCGCAAAAAGGTAGGGGTTTCTCTTACTCAGTTATTCTTGTCCCAAGAAGAGGGTCATTCTTAATGGCCAAGGGGTTCAACCTTACTTGATGGGGCTAGTTCATATTTGTTTGGAGTAAACTATGTTGGGTTTAAGGGTGGTTTGGTTCGGCTGAGTTCTAGATCTAAAGTACTTATTGTTGTAATTATTTGTATCTTTACATTTTCTTACGGGTTGAGATTGCATGTTGATTATAGCGGTTGAATAACATGCAGGTTGTGTGAAAATAATGTTGATATATGCATGCGTAATATATTAACATGACCCTCAGGATTTGGGGCATCACACCATCTAACCATAAATCATAACTGTCCTTTTTCTAATTTGGAAAATTGATAGAGTAACTAAAAAAATCATAATTTTTCACTGGTTCCTTGTCTTTCAATAATTACTTAGTGAGCCCAGTATTGTGCCAAATCATAAAAATCATATGACCGTACAATTAAGTGTGGCCTTTTCAAATGCGGCCTATTAAATTCCATTTATTGTTGGCGACAATTCACTATGATAAAACACCACTTATCTATTGGACACATTTGGTGGCGGTGGACCATACTGTATGATAGTATTATAATTGTCAAAGTCACCTAGGTCAATGAGCGTTTTCCTTTGATATATAATCCATTATACATGCAACCATTTCTAAGTATATAATGGCCCATTTTGATTTGGAGTTGCATTAGATAGATCTGAAGACAACTTTCTTGAATGAAAACTTAGTTAAGGATTTTTACATGTCTCAACCTATTGACTTTGAGGAAGTTGGTAAGGAATACATGGTTTGTAAACCTCATAAATTCATTTATGATTTAAAACAAGCTTCTTGGCAGTGGTATCTCAAATTTGATGAATTTGTCACTACCAATGAGTTTTTAATAAGGGAAACTCCAATGCACATATTCTTGGTTTTATATGTTGATGATATTTGCTCGCATTAATGATAATGACCTATTTGTTGAGACAAACGAGTTATTATTTAGCCATGTTGAGATCTTGGGGAAAGCATCTTATGAATTGGGCATACAAACCTTCGCGACTAAACCTAGTGGCATTCTGAGATTGTGTAACTTGCCCCAAATGCCCCTTGGAGCGATCATTACATACTAACAACTTCATTTACCATGAGAGCACCTAATAAAATCCACATAGCCAAGGGTCTTAATTTTAACAAAATTTGGAGAAGTAGAGTCTCCGCCCCATTACGACTCTACCTAAACACAACAATAGATTATAACACATCCCCCACATTGGGCCCATTTATCCATCACATATTTAATATTATCCCCGAAAGATTTCTATTCATCGTATGAAGTACCTGATAACAGTAAAAAGACTAAAAAGCATGAAACGAGGGCATATTAACAAAAAGAATATACTTGACAATGGCATTTTTACATTTCCAAAAGAATTAAACTATGATATCGCGTGAATAACAAAATACTAAGGCTTCCATGATTTCAGGAAAATAATTTATCTAGTCTAGTACCGGCCGATAGCTCTACGGGTTCTCCTCGAGATTGGTCCTCGGGTGGGGCCTCCCCCGTGCGCGGGTTTCCTCAGCTCCTACCACCTCCTCAAGGTAAAATCACGAAAGGGATAATAGCAAGTAGGGGGTGAGCACGAAGCTCTGTAGGAAAATTCTCCCAAACTCCAACAAGGTTTAGAAGTATGACTTGAGTCGGTCTCATTTGTTTTATAACATATCATAGATGGTACCATTTTTTGGCTCAAGGACATTACCAAATAGATCTCAAGTTTATATGAAAACACTTAGTAAATGTACACTCCAAGCAGCTGGCGTAAGCAAAATTATACACATTTTTGCAAATACCATTTCCGACCGTTATTTGTTTTTGTTTCTCAAACATCCTTACAATAAACTTCTCATTCCTCATAGTAGTGTTTCTCCAGCATCCTTATAAGGAACCTCTTGAGTATAGGTATCGGTTGAGCATCCTTATAAGGAACCTCTCATATATCATAGTAGGGTTTCTCAAGCATCCTTATAAAAGGGGAACCTCTGAGTATAGGTATCGGTTGAGCATCTCACTTATAAGGAACCTCTCATATATCAAAAAAGTAAAGGTTTCTCAAAGCATCATATAAAGGAACCTCTTGAGTATAAGTATAGGTTGAGCATCCACATATAAGGGAGCTTTCTCATATATCAAAGTAGGGTTTCTCAAGCATCCTTATAAGGAACCTCTTGAGTATAAGTATAGGTTGAGCATCCTTATAAGGAACCTCTCATTCATTATATAACAATCCCCCATGTTATGTAAAAATCCCCCATAATATACCATAATCCCATGTTATGTAAATCCCCATACTATATAATAAATCTCCCCAGGATTATGTAAAAATCCTCATATTATGTAAATCCCCATAAAAGTCTTCAGGCGATTCGGAACCGAAGTCGGAGGGCTGAGATCCGAGTGGTGGAATCGAGGCGGGTGACCACCATATTAGAGATCCCCCCAGGACTATATAAAAATCCCCCATATTAAGTAAATCTCCTGTATATAATAATCCCCCGTATTATGTAAAAAATCCCATGTTATGTAAAAATCCCCTAGGAGTTATGTAAAAATCCCCCATATTATATAAAAATCCCCACCAAAGAAAGGTATTCCCGAGTGAGTCGAACTGAAGTGGGAAACAAGTCGGGAAGTGGTCGAATCGGGCGTGATCACCCATAGTAGAATCCCCCCATACTATATAGTAAAATCTGCTGGTTCCTCAATCTGCCATATCGAAAATTTATTTTACCAACCAACCATTTCACAACCAATCATTCCATATATCTCAAATTTACTAGACAAAACTTCTAGGCTCCTAAGCGATCATAAAACAATTCAAGAAATAGTTAGAAAATGCAAGAGATCATACCCACGGTATTTTTCTACTCACACAAAATCACTAGAGGTTAGAAATCAATCCCCAAGAACACACATTTAAGAATAAATTCCTCATTCCCACGTACAAAGAGAGAATGGTTTCAGAATACCCAGAAAAATAGCATTTATAGCCCCAAAATGTACATATATACATACTAACCTCAATGTAAGGAGGAACAATGGGAGAGAAAACCCCTACCTTTAATCCTTGGTTTGTATGGGGATCTTGAGCTTTGATCCCGAATTCGCCCTTCCTTCTTCCTCTCTACCGGTTCCTAGGGTTCCAAAGGGTGTGGGGTGAGAGTGAAGTCAAAGAAAAATGAGAGAAATGGAGTGGAAAAGGGTTTTAAACCTAGCAGCCCCGATTTTTACTGTTCATTGGGCATTTTTGGTTTTTCTTCAAAATTACAGTTTGCCACTAAACTCTCGAATTCTGTCTGGGGGCTCTTCTGGAGTTTTCGGCGTTCCGGATTCATTTTTAATGTTATTTTAACCTAAAAACCTTTATTTCTATGATTTATGTAACCATTTTTATATTTATCATTCTTATGCTTTGATTTAAGAGGTAAAACTAATTTGACGATAATTGATATTTAGACATGTGGGGGTTTACAGATTGTCTCAACAGATGTCACTACAAGAAAATGGTGATTTAGCAACAAATTTTTAACATGGGAAAAATATTTCGTTGCAAAATATATCTATTAGCAACAAAATTTAGAAATCGTCTCAATAGTTGTTGAACGATGTAGTTTTTGGAGACGAAAATTTAAATTTGTTGCGAATCATATCGACGAGAAGAACTTTTTATTACGAATAAATTATTTTGAAAATAATTTGCAACAAAATTAACTATCTAGTGATGGGCTTTGTTTGTTGCCAAAATATTTACTTTTTTAGCGATGAATATAATTTAAATTGTTTGTTGCTAAAAAATATTACTTAAAGGTGGACACAAAATTTTGTTTTATTATATAAGGTTATTTTGCAACAAAGTGATATTTCATCTCTAAATATTATCTCTTATTTTTATATATTATTTAATTTAGATCAAAATGGTGTTATATAATATTAATTACTCATTTGTTTTTTAATTTACAATCAATTATTTATTAAAATATATATATTTTTTTATTTTCTTCAATTATACACTAATTAAGCCATATATGTATTTTTTTTTAACGATTGAATTATATGAAAGTTTGAATTTTCTAAAATAAGATTTCACCCATCTTGCTTGTCAAAAGTAATTTACGGCCTTTTTGTCTGAGTTTAACTTTTAAATGAAGTATAGGAGTACGCCTTGCTATACTTTAAGGGTGCCCTATAATTAGGAAGACATTCATTAATACATAAACTGTCGCAAGTGTGGAACATGACCAAACCATAATATGTGTATCATTTAAGCATTTAAGTAAAGTTTAGAAATTTAAAACAAGCCCTTTAAACTTTGCATTCCTCAATTTAAGATGCTTAGCTACTTATTGGACATTTCGGTACTAGGTCTTAGATAAAAATTTGGTGGGCTATTAATAAAAACATTAGCAGGGGATTGAATGCTCTCCTAAAACAAGATATTGATTTGGAAACGATTTTTTTTACATAGATTAGGGTCTTTGATATGTTAACACAATCATTGAGAGTATAAAAGAAGTTTGTACCATTTATATAATTAGCTAGTTAAAAATAGATCTACATTATAACTATTGATTGTAATAAATCTTTTTTAAACCCCTAATATTTGTATCACCTAAAAATGAAATGACAAATTGATATTACATAAACTTTTATCAAGTGAATAAAAAATAATTAAACAAGAGATTACATAAATTAGGTTATTTAAGTCACAATTTATTAAAGAAAAACTATATAAAAAGATGTTATTTGTATATGGAGTGTCAATCAATCCAATGAACAAAATCAAAAGATGAGTTAAACCCTGCAAGGGTAGAGGGAAGTAAACAAAATGGTTACATGTAAACCAATAAAAATCGAAAAACATCATTACAAGATGACAATGGGATAATAGAAACCAAAATCTAATAGCAATTCACCACTTTATTGTTGTTTGTAAAAAAGTTTATTTTTTTCGTTGGTCTTTTTTTGTTATCTATATTAGTAATAAAAATACAAAAGTTAAAGGAGAATAAGAATGTAAAGGCATGTAATTAAATATCTTACTATAATCAATTGAAATTATTACACCCCCCACCCCCCACCCAGGTTCCATTTGTGGTTTGTGAGAATTTTACGATCCACTCATGTGGGTGCCCCCATACAAATAAATGAATTTTCCTTCCTTTTCACGATCCAACAAGAACATTCCCCAGCAATTTATAAAAAGCTTTGAAGTCATTCATGCATGCGGCATGCCTATATATAATTGTGTATGTAATTCCAATTGTAAGGCGGAGTGTGCAATTGAGTATGGTTGGGTCGTGCCGCCAGCAGCTCAGCTATCCACGTCTACGCGCTTCCCGCAGAGCTTCCTCTCTCGATCTGGTAAAAGGGAAGGCGATGGTTCCCCAAATTCACATCATGTGGATAGCATTAGGGCTCACAGCTTTTCCTTGTGGATCTAGCACCACCAGGATGGGCTTATTCCGGAAGTGCCACACCTCCTTGATGAGCGATCAGCGCCTTTATCAATGCGTTTAGGAGTGTGGGCGAATACCACGGCATTGTGACTGCGAGACTCTCAAATGGTTTTTGCAAGGCCTCGATCCACACGACGAGTCCTGGCGCGGGATCACCTGACTTGATGCCGCTCTCAGATCTGATGGGGTGTTGGGACTCATTATAGATACGTTTCAGAATTGAAGAAGCTCGTCATGGGAGATGGATAGGCACGATCGACAACGAAACATTCTTCCTCCTCGGCACATCTATGTTAACTGCGGTATTAACGTTAGAACATTAGCTTAGTAGTATGAGGGGGAAATGAAGTGCGTAAGAACTTTAATGCGGTGATGATTTGGGGGCTTGAGGTACTGGGATCTTTGGCGAGAACCTTCAGCGGGTGACGACACATCGGTGCCACTGAGAGAATCATCATGTTGTCGATATGAATACTCTCAACGAGATTCTGAATCTTTTGAAGAGTTTCAGCTTCAATCCTCTCCTCTTCGTCAAACAGAAATCCCTCGTCAGATTTGAAATCCATTTCATTGGTATTTATTTACCTTTGCTGTGCAACATTTACTTCCGAAGTCTGAAAGGGGTTGGTTGTCTTACCAATGTATTGGTAACAAAGAGCAAGTTGCTTCTTCAGAAGATCCAGTATGCTATTGATCTTGTGAGTCAAGGTGGACAGTTCCCATGCCTCATTTGTAGAAGACATCCAGTACCTAAAATCATTGCAATTCTCATAACAATTATTAATAAAGTCTTTTTGGAAAACTAATAGACTTTTGGAAAACTAACACACATGAAACTCTATTATATATATATATATATATATATATATATATATATATATATATATATATATATATATATATATATATATATATATATATATATATATATATATATATATATATATATATATATATTATTTTCCATGTGCTGGTTCCCTCAAAAGGCGTGATAAATAAATACCTCTCATAAATGATAATATAGCATACTCATGGCCCATGCTAGTGAGGGTGGAAATCTGAGTTTCACAAGCCACAACACTCACTGACAGTCCAGTAAATCATGTCATCCACTGTAACGGCCACTTTAACCTTACAATCACCAATCAAATTCAGAGCTGAAAGTTGTGAAGTATATGAAGGAGATGTTAGAATTCGAGGATCTCTTTTTGATTCAGTTGAAACATCTCCCTTCATATACTTGATACTTCACTAATTATCTTTCAGCTCATGAATTTGATGTGTCCAAGGTAATGTGGTTGTGTGAACCTAATACATGATTGACACAGCTATTGAATTCTTGTTCGTTACTTATTCTCTTTGCAAACAAATGTTACTTTCCATGTTGAAGTTGTGGATTCATCATCAATTCTCTACACAGTTATCCTTTTACTTTCCATGATTTTGTAAAAGTAAAGAATCTAGGTGGAATATTCAAAATTTGCAAGAACTCCTCCTCTCGGCCTTCAATTCTCCACCACGAGTTTATAACCACTTTTTATTTTTAGCCAGAAGAAAACACTACGAATAAAAGAAATCTATATCTGATTAATGATTCCACGTAATTTTCAAAGGGAAAGAGCAAATTTTCTAAAAGTCTCTAAGAAAATTTGACCACCAAATATTCGAATGATAACTGCTTGCCTTAATTAAACAATCGCGGATTTTATATTAAGCTATTTGTTGTCCTTTTAAACCATTGCCCAAATTAGCCCTAACTTCCTAGACATGACAGTCTTTCTTATGCAAGTCAAGGGCTCGAGTAAGCTAGAATTAGTCCCCGTGCTATTGCACGATCCATTTCCTTTTGCAAGATGATCAGAATGAATGAGGATTAGGCGAAAAGGATAGTTCAGGTTATTGAAGTCATTGTAAAGCCCTTGGCTATGCCTTTATGAGCTGGTGTTTGGAAAGAAAACTTGATTTTGGAATTTTGAGTGTTCAGTTTGTGAAGAAATATTTTGGTAGGAAGTGAGTTTGATTTAGTTTGAGTTATTATAAATAGGAATCACCATGGCATCAAATAATTATAGATGACAATGAATATCCTAATAAAATTACTAAGATTCTCCAACTTTACATATTCTTTGGCGGAGATTGTCATTGAACTTGTACCCATTTTTCGCATCTCACAGAACAAAGTTGGTACATCAAAGCACCTCAGTTGACCAACAAAATTACAATTATCCGAGAGCCATACGAAGATGATGTGAATGAAATGTATTTGTTTTCTGGGATTTACACACAACTCGTCCGCCAAATAAACTATAACAATTAGAATATCGCATTGGCATTGCGGTTCCACGAGTACTGCCAGGTTTTGTGAGGGCTGCAAAAGCCTGAGTTGGCTCACTATTGCCATCTCAAACTCAAAGGGTCTTTTTAGAAGAACATGAAGGCTTAGCCTATCTTTGTTATCTAATCAAGCTTTGATGGATGAGTGTTGCACACCGAGGAACATTTCCGGTGCAGCAGCGCATAAGTTTGGAGAGATAGCCACCAAAATACACACAGGGGTTGATGGGTACACAAGGTTCAAATGTTCCAGCTCACCAAGAGAGGGCTGAAAGTTTGAATCTTGAAGAAAAGTCCCAAATCTGTATGATATTTTCTCGGTATTGGCATTTGTGAGATTTATTAAAAGAATGGTGAGAAAAGTTTAAAATGATGCTCAAGTGATTTGAGAAAAGCATCGTAGTCAGAATCTTTAGTTTAAGTTTCTGGGTCTCTTCATTTGTGATCATTGAAGAATCTTCAAGGGTTGAATCCACTCTATGGCTAAGCCGACCTGACTATGATTATTGCAAACGCCCCATGAAGAAGATTTAAGAAGAAAATGATTAAAGAAAAAATTGAACAAGTCAGCTGACAATCTCTCATTAAAGGAGGAATAAAGGAAGTCTAGCCAAGCCAAGGCTCCAGAAATTTGGCGGACGTGGCCGTCGGGTGAGAGCCATGGGCGTGATTCCACGTGGGCATAGTCAGAAGTAATAGAGCAAAGGAAGTCAGAATTTCTACAAATTCATCATGTGAAGAGACAGGTCGAAGCCCCAGGTTCCAGGTGAAGAATGGCAGCGAAGGGGGGTATGACAAATCTCAAATTCGTGGTATAATTGGCGAAGCTTATGTGAAGTAGTATAACCATGAATGTAGAAGTTCCACCTATAATAAATTCGAGGACAAGCCGATTATGTTTAAAGAAGATCAAGAAAAGAATCACCTCTTTTTAGCTGAAACACTTCAAAGGAGAAAGTGTGAAAGAGAAATCATATGATGTCTGTCTTACAAACACATTTCAATCATGTGTGGTTTTAAAAAACAACATTTAGTGGAGCTTAATAAATCAGAAAGTGATGGTCATGATATTGCTTTAGGAGATGTACAAATTCGGTGGAAGGGTGAGGTAGGCGATCTTAAGTGGTTCCGGCAAAATGAAAGCATCAATTTATCTCTAATGTGTGTATTCATCCCTGATATGAGAAAAATGTATACTTTGGAGATTTTGGCCGCTTTTTAGGAAGGGTTGCTTGATTTTTCTCATGAAATCCAAATCATTTCCATAGGATCCCAACATGCAAATATCATTTGCTCAATAGACGATCAAAAGAAGAAAATCATAATGTTTTTTTGTCTAAACATTAAAGTGATGTTGTAAGTTGTTGAAATCTTGTGTTAATGATTCTTCTTGAATTAGGCATCTAAGATATGAACATCTTAATTTTGGTGTATTGAAGCTATTGAGTAAGAAAAATATGGTAACAGAATTGCCTTCTATAGATCACCCGGATCAATTATGTTAAGGATGTTTGCTTGGAAAACATGCTCCAAATAGTTTTCCAAATGAAGCAAGTACAAGAGCAAAGTATCTAGAGCTTTTCATGCTCTGTAATGTGTTCAGAATTTAATCCCACTTCTTTTAGGTAAAGAAATGAAATATATATATACTAAATTAGGAAGTTTTAGTGAAAGGGCTTGATTGCATATTGCTGAAGAAGAAAAGTCATGGGAGTCAATTTACTCTGCTCTTTAGGAAATTTAGAACATTTGTTGAAAAGGAAGTGCATATTTATAAAGCAATGAGATCTTATAAGAAGGGTGAATTCTGTCGAAATAAATTTAAGAATATTAATGAAAATCATTAAATTTCATTGACCATGCATTGATTCATATTCATCATGACAAGTAAGTGTGAGTTGAAGAAAAATAGAAGCCCATTTTATGATATATGACAGTATGTTTAAAAATAAAAGATCTTTAAGAAATTTTGAGTAAGCAGGTTAGTTATTTGCCGGATTTATTTGTTAATCCATTCTCTCAGTTAGGTGTATAGAATAAAAATACCATAATAAGCTTGGGGAAATGGAAGAGGCCAGAGTGTGTTTCTCCTTAATAGTAGTTGGAAGCCTTGTGCATGTAACCGGTGCCGGATCAAAAGCTATCAAGGTGAGATCATGAAAGTGGAAAGTATGTTTTTATTGGCTATGACTCAAGCTCCCAAAGGCCTGCAAGTTGAACAAGAATCAAATAACGGGTGATCATCATTAGTAGAGATGTTGAGTTTGAAAAGGCTTGGATTGGGATGCTCAAGGTATGGCGCTCTCTGGCATGAAAGAAGAGCGAACGAAGGTGTTTGCGAGAGTTGCTGCTCGCTGTGCGCAACTTTTATTTTCAAACCACGGCATTATAACGAAACCTTTTTAAGCACGGCTTTTAACCGGGGTTGTTCTTTAAAATATCTCGAGCCACTTCTATATCGATGGCTTTATTTTTATCTGGTATGTCTCACATGTTGTTTTGAGAAATCCGTGAATGGGTTGATGTCTTTGGATCTGCAAATTTAATGATTAAAGACCATAGATTTTTTTAATATGCCAAAATTTCAAAATATTTTACATCTGAGAAGAACATTATTGCACTTCCCTTTATGGTGCGTACACGAGTGTCGTCTTAAGACCATTCACAAGATATGGTTTTCTCTTTCCCACCCTGTGCATAACCATTTATTCTATTGACGAGAGTTTTCGGTCAAGCCAAACCGAACGCCATCCATTCGCAGAGAATTATAATAAGTACAATAAAAAATAATTCGATCCCTTATACCAGGTGAGGTTAAAAATAAATCGTGATGAGAATGAATTTGCGATATAATCATATTATCAGGACATTATAAATCCAAATCATAAACCACTACTAAGAAAATGAGGGACACGGTAGATCAGTACGAAGAGTAGGGACACCATGCCCTCTTGGCGCGAATCTAGAAAATTAGGGGCTGACACAAATACCTTGACTAATCACGAGACCACGAAATCGAAGACTTGTAATCTTATGTTAAGTAGACACATTTCCTAGCGGCTTTTTCCAAATCTTTACTTTTCCTTTGGTACTCAAACCAAAGTCATCTTTGTTAAGGTAAAAATAAAGAAACAGCTATGAGTTCTTAAACGGGGGATGCATTCTTGAAGGGACTGCAAACAAATCTTTCATAACTAAACGGCCTTTCTCCTCATAAATTTTTGGCAACTCATCTTTGCATCACTTAAAAGCTATCTCGATTAAGTAAGTGTGAATCTAATAAGAGGATCAAATTGACCAGCCTGCACAATCAAACTTCATGTAACGCCTTCCACTTCACACAACGAAGCAGAGTTGGTAGAGGATGATATTTGTTAGAGCAGCCATTATAGAGGATGGTTAAATACAATAACCAGGCATAAATATGCGGATCACTTTCTAATGAATAGATCTGTTTGAAGTCATATTATATCTTTTTTTTTTTAAATCCTTTCGGAAAAAATCACCCCAAAGTTCAAAGATCAGTTATATCTGATTGCTTTCCATGATCACATAATTGGATCTTAATCCATTCAATTTTGCTACAAGAAGAGTTTCGGTCAAAGGTACAAATAAAAAATAATTGACCAGCCAAAAGCGATTTTATCGCTTCATCTTCAAGGATTAACATGCTTGAAAAGCTATATGTTGTAACTATAACAGTACATATCATTATTAAGGAATCTATAGATCTTAAGATTCAGGCATGGGAAAAATGAATGACAACATTGCCAAATATGAAAAATGGTTATGAACTTGACATGTTGATAGCATTAGAGTTTAGTAGTTCGGGGAACATGCTAATAACCATTACTTATGGTCACTTACGAAAGGGTAGAAACCATAAAAGGAGTGTTTATGGGTAGTTCTCAAGAAGGGATAAGACAGTTCATTGCCTAAAAACCCTTTTAAATAAAGGCTCCTTCCATGTATTCATAAGAAAAAATAAATTCTAAGAGTACCAGGGTTTCTTCATAGGTGGGTGTGTTAAACACAAACACTAAGAGATTTATGGATTTTATCAAAATTGATTAGATGTAAGTAAAAAATGAGTGTCAAAGAAAAAAAAATTTATATCAATTCTGACTTCCCGCACCAAAGGCGCTTTGTAGCCAGAGCCCCTCACGAGGGCTTGCCTTGGTGTTACTTCCTTCTGCCACTTTGTTTGGAAGCCTTCGGGCTAAGCTACCTTACGGCTCGCCCGAAGACTTGCGGTATTAATGGATGTCATGATGTCCCTTCTGACGTCTTAACGGTTGCCTGCTATAAAATTGGGAACCAAACCCCTCCTCATTCTTGTAGCTTCTATATATATATATACCTTAATTTTGTATCTCCATCTATGATGATGAAGCATGCATCCCCACACTAGTTACAAGCCTTTAACATTAATCTTGAACCTCGTGCAAAAAGTTCAATCATAAAGGGGAATGGGACTAATTAAGATAGAGAATTCCTAGATTAGAAAGGCACATCCTTCAATAGTTCCATTGAAGAGAAACTCCCAATTGTACCTTGAACTTGTATGGACATTAAATACTCGAAAATCTAGCATGATAAGAATACTCAAAATCTAGAATTAAATGTGACATGATTAATTATACGTACAAGGAATAAATACACAAATCCGAAACTAGCATGTTACATGGAAATAAAACAAATATGACACAAAATATACATAGCATAAATTAGGAAGCAATTAATATATAAACAAGTAAAATGAGGCCTAAAATACTGTAAACTTTATAATAAATGACATTTGTTAAACTCTTATAATAATATTAACAATAATAATCAATTACTATATCACGAAAATAGGTGACATTTAGGTGTGGTGGCTTTATGTCCCCCACTTTTAACTTTTTTTTATTATTTATTTACATTTTGCTTAGCTCTAAATAAAAAACAATAAAAACAATAAAAACAATAAAATAATAAAATAATAAAATAAAATACTAATAATAACAAAATAAAATAAATAAATAAATAAAAATCGCTTTTGAGATCTTGCTGCAAAACCGAAAAAGTATATTTCAGCAGAACCTACAATCGAAACCACATCGTTCCTAAATTCATCACCATTATTTCACTAATAACCCCAATCACAAATCCAATCGATTCAAAGAGCTGAAAAGCAACCTAGAAAACCCAAAGAATAACTCTTTCTCTTCAACAAAGGACAGTTCTAAATAAACCTAAAGCCATAGAAAGATAAATCCAAGAACAAAGATCCCAAAAAAAGTAGAAAGTACATGTCCGCACATACAAAAATGCCACAAAAAATAAGGAGCCACAATAAGAGAAAACAAATCAACTAATACACAAAAACCGAGAAGTAATTTGAAAATAATAATACACAGAGAAACCCATCAATACCTGATCCATTCCAGCAGGGAGAGGCTGAGCAACGAAGGTGGGGACTCTGCATGAACTTGTCAGGCTTACCGAATGCAAAATCCTGGTAAATCCACCTATCTCAGAATTGGGTCCATCTTTGAACTTTTTTGAACTAGTAGTAGAGGACCCTGCACTGCCATGTATTGGTATACAATCGAGAGGCAGTGACAGCAGTGTGGAAGAGCCTCTTCCCCTTGGAGGTGGATTTGATCTATCAATGGGCATCTTGATGATTGAGTCAACTCGAAATGGGGTCGAAGACGAAGATGGGTTTTTGAGAATCTGCTTTGAGAGGAGCATTTGCAGAGATGAGTATGGCCAGGCGTGATGAGAGCTTACTATTTCAGAACCTGGGTCCTGAGATAGCGTTTTTGAGCATGAGAAAGCTTCTTCACCTGAACTCTCTCATTCGAAGAAATTTGAGAAGAATCACATCGCTTCCTATCTTTCAGCAGTGGAAACCCCCAGATGGAGACTTCCTCTCTTGGCCGGGCTGTGTTTGAGAATCAACTAATTGTTGGGTTTGGCGTGGGTTTTCCATTTTCATCTTTAGCAGTCTCCTCTTGGGTGTTGATCTCCGATTCCGCGACTGGGTTTGGTTCCATTTTTCAGAAGCTTCCTCGATTTTCTCAGGTGGTTTTTTTCATGAGTCACATATGAACCAAAATTGTGACTGACAATGTAAATGCCAGGTAGGCCCGTGCTTCTTATCAAACTCCTTCTGATATACTCTGCAATGTTTTTTTTCACACTGTGGTTCTCAGAAGCGGCGATGGCTATACTGATGCATTCCTTTCCTTACGTCATCCCTCTTATATCTACGCTTCGACATGACCTTCCTTGCTTGGCAGTTGCCAACGAGCTGATCATCGGAAGATTGCTTCAAAGACACAGCTGAAGGCTGTTTCTCTTCAAGTCTTCTCCATTTCACTGTTTCCCCTTCTTTGCTGTTTGATTTTTATTTCTTTTTTCTTTTTTCAGCAGTGTAGAGACAGACAGACTCGAGAGAAACGGAGGTAAAGGTGCCTCCTGAGCTGAAAGGCAAAAAGAGAAAGAAAAATGAAGAGAATAGCCTTCCTCTCTCTCTCTCTCTCTCTCCCTCTTCTCTTCTACAATTTGGCTTTTTTTTCTCCGCACTTTTCTTTTTCCTTTCTATCTTGACTTCAACATTTAGTGATAGTGAAAAATTTTTGTCTTAGAGAAAAAAAAAAATTTTATGGGCAGGGAGGGGCCTTTAAAAAATGAGTTATCATTTTAAACTGGTATCATATAAAATGGTATCATTTAAATGATTGATGGTTAAATCTAATATTATCACTCAAGTCACTTAAAATAAATCGTAAAACATTCTTACATTTTTCTCCTGTTCAAGTTCCTGACAAGCAAGAGGAGTTAAATTAGGGAAACTTTTAAAATGGTCAAATATTTATAAATAATTATAGGAGGAGGCACTTTACTATTTAGACAAACTATCTGACATAAACATGTAAAATCTAATGCACTCATCTTGTCCTAAAAACAGTGAGAGCTGGAAGAAGTTTTACCAAAAACTCTTAGATCCACAACTAAGATGAGAACTTAAAAGAATTATTTAAATTTTCATCTTATCTAAAAGAAATAAAATAAAATTATAAGTTTTCTTCACACTCAAAAAAAAAAATAGAAGAGATAGATGTAAGGGTAAAGGAAAAAGTGAAATAGAAAACGAGAGGAACTTAAAGAGAGAGGGAGAAGATTTCAAAATGAGCAAACTAAAGTTCTTAACCCCAAGAAATGTATAGCTGCCTAATACCTCAGAAAAATAATTATAATCTGCATTCCTAAACAAAACTAAGAAATTTTACCAAGAAAAAAAATCATTTTTTATGGAAAGCATAACTATAACTCAAGATGCCTACCAAGGATTACAATAAAAAGGCAACTCATTTATCGCAGCATGTCAATTTTCATGGTTTTCAACAATATTTTACTCGCGGGCAGTAGTAATCATGCAACATGATCAACACTGTCAATAGAATAATTCAAGTCACAGCGGAAACCAACATCACACCGCCGCAAGAGTCTCTCGTGGTGCTAGTGCATCTAGTAGCTCTTGCTTGTGTGTTTTCTCGAGTTCTCCGATTTCTTCTTCCACCGCCACACGTGATCCCACGCCGCTTCCTCTCACGCCAGCAGTACTCCCGCCATTTTCACGGCCGTCTCTCCTTTCTGTGAGACCTACCAAATGTCCGCTCGGCCACACATGAAATCCTGCGCTTCAAGGACATTTAGGTGGTGTTTGTTTTTTTGGTCAATGTTTAATAGAACTTTTTGAGCTGCTGAATAGTACTTAATAGCATTGGGTATTAAGTCGTTTATTTTTTAACATTAGGTAGTGAGTAGATGGCAACGACTGACACATTTTAGGTTTTCATCTCCGCACGCTTTTAATGGCACAAGTTTAATTTTACTTTTAACTGGGTTTTTAACGAGTTTGAGTTTATTTTCAACCGAGACAATTTTGCGATGTTACTTTAAAACCTAATAATGCTATAAATTTCAAAACAGAAACGTTAATAAAAATAATACAAATTGTCATAAGTGGGTTCCGTCAAAGGAAGCCTATAAAATTTTTAGATCTTGACGACCTAAACTAGATCACAATTACACTGCTCGCAAATCTAGTGTCTCAAAAAAGTTTCGTCGACTCTCGAGACAAGCTAAAATTTTCGATTTTTCTGAGCTGATAAATACAACGACTGTTAAGAGATTTTTACAAAAATTTCAAAAGTGAGGAAATGACTTGGGCTAAGTTAATTTAAAATAAAGTGAACTGAAAAGAAATGAATTTTTTCGGAGCAGAAACGGACCCGAATGAAGTAATATGAACCATGTATTCAAAATAATAATAATAAGCACCGCCCCGATTATATTTAAAAATAATTTTTTATTATTTTATTTTTTATACTTTAATATAATTAATAATTATTATTATAATGTTTCTTTTTAATAACATATATAAAAATTCATAATACTTTTTATTTTTATGAAAATATTAATTTTAATATAATAAAAATAAAAAAAATATAAAAAAATTAAAATTAAAAAAAATAAAACAAAATAAAATGAAAACCCACACTTTCCTTGGGAATTTTCCCATTCCCATTCCGCCCGTTTAATTTTTTAAATGAGACAAGTTTGGGAATTGAAAAATAAACGAGCCGGGTCGGGATGGGACTGCCCCGTCCCAAACCCTCCCGTTGTCATCCCTAGTAGTGTATATTGCTAGCTCTTCTTCTTGTTGGGCAATAATTGAATTTTTTCTCTTATCTCAGAATGACTTTTCTCGAATAGAAAAGCTAAATATTTTCACTCCTTTTTCTATTCGTGAACTTTTTAAAAATTTTCAACAATAAGTCGTGAAAATTTAAAACAAACAGCCTTAGCCGAAAGCTATCCAAATTCTTCGCATAAGTCAAAAACAAACGCCACCTTACTCTGTACAAGGCTCACATAGCGCTCATTTACAGATCTCTTTTCCCTCACCGTCGCAGCCTTGAGCCTCGCCTCCCCGTAGCCGAGAGTTCCAAGATCTTTCCACCGGCAAATTCCAAGCTTCGCTTCCGGGCCGGCGGTTCCTCTAAACCATCTTTTTTTTTTTTGGACCCCAAAACCACTCCCCACTCTCTTTCTTTTAAGCACCATGTTTTAGTGCTTAAACATAAGATAGATATGTGGGACCCTATGTCCCCACTATGATTTTGTTTTTTCCTTTTTTGATTTTTTTATTTTTGATTTTTTTATATTTGTTTTTACGTTTTTTTTTTCTATTTTTATTTTTTTTAATTTTTGATTTTATATTTTTTAACGATTTTTCTATTTTTATATTTTATTTTCTTTTATTTTTTTACTTGTTTTAATCCACCCAAATTAAAAAACAATAACTAAATAATGAAAAGTTTTGCCCATTCTTTGTAGTCACCCATCTTCTTTCTTTTCTAATCTGTTTGGGAAGAAGAACCAAGCAAAGAGTCACTTCCGCTTTTTCAAGACGTGTTTCTTTTTTGACTGCATGGTCCAGTAGTGGTTTTAATGGTGCTTTATGTCTGATTAACACCGTGCAAGGTCAAGCTTGTCCGGTGATTTGAAGCCTTTAAAGTAAAGGTTCCGTTGGAGCGACGAAGAAGCACCTAGGGAAGCTTCCTAGAACCTTATGCTATGTTACTTTGGCAGGTCTCGTCCACAAACAACTCTGTAATCATTTCATCAAAGTCCCAACTCAATTTGTCTTCAAAGTCCAACTCGACTTGTCAAAGATCATACTTCTCATCATGAGCCTTACCTAGAATGCTCCACCCTATCAGAAGGTAAAATTATTTTTCTTTTTCGTGAAAGTATTCTAGAAAAGTGGAATGTATTCAAACTGAGATGTGATCAAAATGGAGAAAAGACAAAAAAAGTTAAAATAGAAATAAGTGGTATGGGGCGTGAGCCGCAGAGAGCCCTAGCCCCGCTCCTAAACTTTTAGCAAATAAAAAGTCTTGAAATTTCAAAGATTGTCACTTGTTTTTTCTCTCTTTATAACTTCGCTTCATGGCATGGTTTTCAAATGCATAAATTGATTTGACTACCTTCTCTTCCACTTTTCTATTAAGGTGCTCTCGTATTTTTGAAATAGGATAGAACATGTAATATTATTACAAACCTAATCTCAATATGATGTGATTTAAAAAATTAAATTCAAGTCTATTCTTAATCTACTAATATTAAACTACACTTGTTTCAATTATATCCTGTAATAATTAGTCTAAAAAGCAAACAATCTGGCAATAATACATGTTTCAAAATAATGCTTAAAACTAATATTTTTACGTCACATCAACAAAACTTAGTTGGGATGACTACTGCTTTAAAAATAGTTAAACCGTAGCCGGTATTATGAAATTAGCTAAAATTAAAATCTTAAATGCACTATGATTTTAATCATTTAATTATTTTTAAACCGCAGTCATCAACATTATTTTAACTTTAAGCCTAATTTCGTAGTTGGTGACTTAGTTTTAGCTGATACAGTAAGATACACTAATCACAGCTTCGAAACATTACCACAGATTTTATTTTCCAAAAACATTATTTTGGTACATATTCCGCTTTAATAAGGGCATAGTAGGGTGCAGAGATCCAAAATAGGATTTTTCTTAATACAATAATAGGATTTTATGATTTCCCTATAATGAATATAGTTATACGCCAACATGCTCAATATTTATGTCAGTTTTCCTTTATTTGACATAGCATATTAATACAATCTGCTTTAAAAAGCTCAATAAATAATTATTTCTGAGGCACTAATATTACGTATATATTTTTAAACGATATTTAATTTTTGGAAAATATAAACTATATATTTATGACATCACGGGTCGATCCTTGGCCTGATTCTAGCTAATCGAATTGTTAACTTTTTCAATTCAAGAACTCAAATCTCGATTTTTACAATATTGTTATTAAATTATTTTACTCAAATACTTTTTACTTGGATGCCTTTCATATTAGAACAAAGCCATATCCACTCTTTAATTATTGATCATGTTTTGTTATTATGACATTTAAATAGAATTAATAGAAATTTAAAATAAAGGATCACTATAGAAACTAAATAAATAATTTAAAAATAACAAATTCTAATGTTCAAGTAGGAAATTACAAATACATGTTTTTTCGGTTCTCTTCCGTCATAGGATAGGTATGGTTTAAGTATAATCTAATTTTTAACAAGTCTTGAGTTTTTTTCTTCTACAAACTTTGATTTGCTTAGTGGTTGTGTGATGTCTTAATATAACAAGATCACCGCTTCACTCTGGATGATATTGAAAAATTATCTATAATTATTTTGATTTGATGTAATATATTACTTTAATATATTAAAAATAAAAATAAATAAAATTTAAAATAAACAAAATAAAAGCTAAACTGTTCCCACCCCGTCTGATGACTCAGCCTCATTTTATTTTTAAGTAAGACTGCAGGAGAATGATAAAATAAATATGAACAAGTGCAGTGGTGATGTTGTCACGCTAAAATTTTATGAGAATGATCAATTGACTACTTAATTTAAATTTTATTTTTTCCAAAAAACATATCAAATAAATTAAGCAAAAGAGTTCATTTAGATTTATTTTATCATAACATACTAACTATTATAAAACTATAGTATTAGTGTGACTTAAATTGAAATGTTCTTATGTAAAGTTGTACTTCTTTGTACTAATAATGTTTATATGTTTTTGCTATGATAGTTGGGACAAGTGAAATAATATTTTTAAAAGAAAATTTCCATAAGAACTCATGCTTTCTTGTATCAATGTCCAAACTAATGTTCCTCGCTATTAATTCTAGGATAAAACCACGCTTGGTGACTATGGTTATAAATTTTTTTTAAAATAGTTAAATTGTTAGTTGGTCATTTTGATTTTAGGCTTAAAATTAATCATTTACAAGAATTTTAAAACTATAGTCACTAATCACAATTTTAACTTTAAGCTTAAAACCGTATATATATATATGACTATGCATGCTTTTAACTATTTAAAAGAAATTTAAATCGTAATCACCTACTACGGTTTTATCCTATGCGGTAAGGATATATTAGTTTGAACATTATTTTGAAATACGTGTTACATTGAGAAATTATCTTTCAAAAAAAATTATTTTGGAACAAAGTTCATTCACACATTATATAAGGAATGCAAAGAAAAATCAAATGTTTTAAAATCTAATCAGCTTTAAATTGAGCCACCAAAACCACGCACCACCGACCCGATGAACTGCCTACCACAACCGAAAGTAGCCAATCCCACTTCAATTTAAAGATGACTCCATTCTTCCGAGGTCCATGAGCAATTCCAGAAACAATATAGAGCTCCTGATAAATGTCACATCATCATGGCCCACACCACATTCAAACAT
Organism: Tetrastigma voinierianum; assembly: GCA_016808115.1. Lineage (NCBI taxonomy): Eukaryota > Viridiplantae > Streptophyta > Magnoliopsida > Vitales > Vitaceae > Tetrastigma > Tetrastigma voinierianum. Next base: position 82,575 of record JAEQBH010002425.1, on the reverse strand, counting down.
AGCAACATGGATTTATTATTTTTAAATCTACTCTCATCTTTAAAGGGGCCACGGACTCATGCAGCAAATAGAAGAGGATGTGGGCCTCATGCACGTATCTCAACATTGAAAGACATATCTAAGACATCCCAAGAGTCGTTACATCTTTTACTTGTGAGCTTTTTCAAAACATATTAAACCACAAATTCAAAGTTAACAAATGTCAAACCTCTTGAATCAATGTCTCATAAATAAAACTATATAATAAAAATGAATGCCCCTTACTATAAACTGTGATTAATCTGAAAGAAACTTGCAGAGCAAGGCACAATCTTTAAACTTTGTCACTGTGTCCATAAAGAAGTGAATAGTTTGTGTTTACCTCCCTATACGTATAATATAATAATACAATGTTACCAAAGAATAATAATAATAATAAGATAATATATGGTACTGTTATTCAATATAACTTTTGAAAGATCATAATCATGCTTTATTTAATAAAACTAACAATGTCAATACATATATATATATGGAAAAAAAGAGAATAACACTTCTAAAAAGTATTCCTAATTTTTTTTATCTTATAATTATATTTATGATGTCACTACACTTAATTATGCTCAACTACTCCCATGCCTACCATTAAACTCGTGAATTGGTACTTTTTTGATTCAATTGACAACTGATTTTTAAAATATTGAAAAAAATCAAATAATAGAATTAAAATATCGCTATATAGTAAATGAATAAAAATTAAGGTGTAAGAGTTCAAGAAACCCACAAAGACAACAGATAACCAATAAATAATTAATGAGGAAGACCACTTTTTTTTATTAAAAATACTTTGCTATCTCTGTAATTCTTAGACCTTCAAAGTACCGTACATCTCCTTGCGCAACCATGCATCGCACTTTCTCCAAGCCATAAACCTCAAGTCCTAACCAAGAATCCGCATAGTGGTTGTTTCTTCTTTCTCCTTTGTCGACTCGCCTTTCCAGTACAACCTTCATGTTTATAGTCAAAGACAAAGGCCAATGGCTTTACCACGCACTTACCAACAAACCCAAAACTATCTAACCCACTCCAACCAACCAGCGCAAGCCGACACCAAACAAGGACCATCAACACTATAAACCCAGGAAAATTTAAATTTTTCAAAATGGCCAAAAATAATAAAATTGTCGGCACGTGTCGCGGAAGCCTAGAAAATTCTTAGATCCTCTTGGAATAAAATGGATTTCAGCTATTTGATTCGTCTTGCGGTCTAGTTACCCATAAAGATTTCGCTCGAATTTCTAAATGAATTTTTGGATTTTCTTGATTTCTTTAGTGGGCATGGTTATTTAGTAAACTTCTGGGGACAGAGATTCTTTCACTTAGAATCTCGGGATTCAAATGAAATATCCTCGAGTAAGTTCAATTAAAATAAATTGAACTTGTGTGGTTCGACACAAGAGTAACTTGTCCACGAAAGAAGCTGGTATCATCCTTATACCAACATTCTGCAAGACATCCTAAGAAGGAAATTCACGCTGATCGGTCATCAACCCGACCCTCGAAATCGCGCCACAAACATTTAAATGGATTATTTTCGGTCAAGTATTAACTCAATTAACCTTATTTTAAAAAAATAAAATAAATTCTTTAACTTTCTTATTTTTAATTTAAACTACGATAAATGCTTAAAAGTAATTGCAAAACATATGTAGGGTATATTTCATAAACAAAAGAAGGTGATCGATTTTCAGTTCATAAATATATATATATATATATATATATATATGATATGTATATATTTTTTAATTATGACATGTATTTTTTTTAATTAGTAAACTTTATCACGTGTTTTATATATTTCACTTTTTAAATAACACTTTATTTTTTTTTTTTTTTTGTTAAGCACATTTTTTCAACTAAATAAAATAAAGACAGAACTATTACTAAAATAAAATAATTAAAATCTTAAAAATTCGGATGCAACTTTAAAGTCAAAACCAACAAAATTAGAACCTTCCTTATTTCCACAAAATTATATTTAAATATCAGAGGAGCCCACTAGAAGCCTAGATGAGAGACCAATAAAGAAATGATAACATTTGTGAGGAAAAATTAAATGAGAGAATCAGTGGTGATTAAAAAATAAATAAAAACACTATCATCAGTTTTTAAAGGCAGCCCATCACTGTCTTCATCTTTAATGCATCTACGCCTTCCCTACTGCAATCCCATCGACACTTTAATTGGCTGAGACTACCACCAAAAATTCTTCATCTATCCAAACAATGCCTTTTACCCACCTAACTTGCACCATTATCGAAACAACTCCCTCACACCAAATGCTACTTCCTCATCCAAACATTTCATTTTCCTCTCTTAATTTTTCATTCCATTTATTTATTTCGGAAAACTAAGCACAACAAGGATTGAATACTTTCTAAGTGAAGAAGAGTAAGTGTTGAAAATATTTTATCGAATCTCTTATTTTTGTTTTTGATAAAAATATTGAATCTTTTTTGCTCTACTAGTTAACTGCATAAAGAGGTAATTCTTTGAAGTTTTCTTTAAGAGATTGCCTTTGTGTTTTCCTTTTAACTTTTGCTTTTAATAGCTCCAGTTTTCTAAGTGCTTAAATGGAAAAGAAGAATGGTTTTTTTTGAAAATTTTCTCTTACCTTTGTTTCTATTGGTAAATTATATTTTTATTTATCCTACACTTTCAGTTTCTAGAAAATAAATTCTTTCCATTCTGATTATATATAAGTAATATATATATATTAGTGTTTGTCAGAGTTCTGACTGTTTATATTTCATTTTTATTTTTTATAGTTTTAGAAAATAAATATAGTAATTTGGAAATGTATATCATGAAGGGATTTTTTCCTCTTTATGTTAATTTTGTTTTTATCTATATGCTAATAATTTGTATTATATGGATTTGCTACAATTAATTCAATTATTTGGATTATTTCATATAAATGTGAAGCAAATTACAGGATATTACGATTGAGTATACGTGTTTTGTATTGATTTATTGTGAAAAGTAATATTTAAATATGTCATTTATTTCACAATGAGAATAACATATGTTAAGGTTGTATTTAAGAGAACTTTCCAAAGGTAGGAGGATGGAGATATTTTGTTAAACCATAAGGAGAATTTTATACAGGTAGGATGATTTAGCTGCGGGAACATGAAGTTTTATTTGAGTGTTATTGAAATTTTTTATAAATGTTGGACTTTTGAGATACCAATTGTTACGGCATGTAGTGGGTTTTACTTAATTTGAAACACTTGGGTGATGAATAAAAATGAATTTATCAATCGTTTCCACAGATTTGGACATACTAGAAAAGAATGAGACAAAATTAAATAAAAGTAATAAAGATAATGATTGATAATTTGTATTGATGTATGATGATTTTTGAAATTGAACTTCAAGAATCGAGCTAATAGAGATTAAGGAAATAATGCATTAATTTATACATATATATATATATAGATAGAATATAATATGAGGTATATATATATATATATATATATACACACACACGTTATCAATATAACTCTTGATAAAATTAGAAGTTTAGAATGACTAAAGTTGGATAATCTTTAAACAAAAATTGTGTAAGTTTTAGAGATTTATTCCTAACATTTTTATATATTGTAAATGAAGGGAGACACCTTAATTGCCTAGAGTTTCACTGTATAATAACATAAAAATATGAAAAAGAAAAGTCGACCTTCAATTTCCATTGTTGTATGGGATGATAGTTTTTTCATTATAATTATGGGATGATAGTCTTTTTAAAACATGGGAGGATAAGGAACTTTCAAAAATTTAAGATGAGTTGTGTGGATGATATATATATATATATATATATATAAGTACCCCGTGATTTTTTAGATTATTGACACTAAAGAAAAATGATGGAATAAATTCAATTGTTATGGAAAATATAACTACTAAAGACTACAACATAATAATTTTTTTTATCATTCTCTTCATTAAGAAAATTTCAATACTTATGTAACAATCTTTGTTAAGTGAGTGTTCAAAGTTTTTTAATTTCATCTCATGAATTGTGATTTTGGATTTATTCTCTTATCTCAAATATTACTGTTGGTAATTAAGTACTTTCTTGATCTTGTAACTAATAGCCCTCTCTATTTGTTGTAGTTGTCTTTTGTAGGACTTTGTCGAGTGAGTTATCAAAGCAAATTTGGTCTTTCATTATCCATTGCTAGTTAGTAATTGTCTAACTCTATTTCTTCTTGTATTTGAATATATAATGAATAATGTGGATTATTGACCTTAAGATTTCTAAACTTATTTTTTTATTCTAATATATATATAAATCTCATAATAATAAGATTTTAGGATGCATTTTACATCAACATCTAATGTAGTCATTTGAAGTTTGATATAATATGTTTATATAAGTTTTAAAAAATTTTTATAATTTTACATTAATTTGTTATAAGTATAGAAAATACTATAAGAATATTAATGGAATGAGAGTAAGAATATGTATTTTCCTTCTATTTAATGTTAAGTAAAATAATAGACTTTAATATCTCATGGGGTGATTATATTATACTAATGAACTTATAATGTTTGTCGCTTCTTGTTTGGTTGTTACTTAATTGAGCATTGGCATTATAATGACTTACATTATTAGGATGATAATCCTCGAAGCTTTCTATCGATTTTTCCTTTGTTCTATTTATTTTAAATTAATTGTTCTTGATTTGTCCTATTTTACAATTTCTTTGAATTGATATCATCTTCGAGTCTTTATCTGCTATTTATTTTAAGATCTATAACTTAAAGTTCTAATGCCACATAGATATTGTTTTTAGTGCATATACTTAAACCAACTCACTAATGAATAGGGATTACAAATGTGAAAATAGGAATTTGCTTATAGTTAAACATTGCCCATTTCATAATTTTTCATTATAAATAATGAGGCATCAACAAGTCCCAAGAATAAATGTGTGAGTATACTACATCATAGCACACTATAAATGCATTATTTCACCACTCTCATCCATTTTTACTTCACACTAATTTATAAATACATATATAATATATGTGTATATGTTCAACCCTTTTATGCCTGTATACATCATCAGGGATTACAGATCTATACATGAATAGGTTGGATGCAACTTCAAAATAGACTATGTAATGAATTTGTCAAGGTGTGAGGAACATTCTATTCAAGCAAAGAAGGCAACACTTACGAGTGGATAATAAACACGCTGTCATGCAGACAATGTCATGAACCAAATGTAAAGATCTCCATGATTTGGTCACAATTGAACAACACCTAATTAGATATGGGTTTTCAAGCACTATAATAAAATTATTACATCATGGTGAAAATACTGGAGAGGTGCTTCACGCGTGCTCAAACTAGTGGCGCCTAGTGATAGAGATGGTAAAAGAAACAGAAACAAACAGGATGATTAAATCGCTTTTGATGATGACATTATCACGCACTAAATGATACGCATGCTCCACTAACAAAGAAGCTGACCAAATGAATATACTAGTCGTTAATGCAGAAAACAGAAGAATATTGATAATTCGTCGTAGTCTACAGTTTTGTATCCGTGTCGTACTTAAGTTCTCAACATCGATTTCTTTCTCGTGAAAGTTGATGCATATGTTGTGTTAATCGATGGAGCAACAAGTCATTTGACATGTTGTTTAATTATTATTTGATGCTTTTCCAATGGCATTGAAGTATTCCAAAAATCACATTATGACTAAAGAAGATTTCATGCGATTTGTTAGATAGATCTTATATCCATGTGGGCGCAAGATTAAAAATATTTTGGAAAGAGAACAGAAGCTCGATCATCTGCGGTGTGGTGGTCACATACGTGTAAGCGTCAGATCCGCAGTCACATATTTCATTAATGCTAAGGCTACAAAGATTTGTTTATGTTTCAGATATACGATCAAATATATAGCATGGCATAAGGAAAAAGACTATACGAAGATGGGGTATTAACATCCTTAGATTTTAAGTATGAAGGATTTCGACAAATCTAATATCCTTATGTCCACTTGATTTAAATGTGAGGTTGGGCTCTCGTAACCGATGGTTTCAATCCATTTGGTACTATGAGTAACAATTATAGTATGTGGTTCGTTGTCTCGTGTGCCAAGGCAATATGCCACCATGGAAGTGTGTATGAATGAGCTTTTCATGATGTCATTACTATTCCCGCCACAAGCTCCGTAAGGATATGGACATATACTGCGTTTCCTTGATAGATGGAATGAGTTGAGTTATGGCATGATGGTATCCATACGCTGACATGCTATTTTGAGATTATTTCATGGCATGCTTTGTCACTTCATGGACTATACATCACTCTCTCGCTATGGAAGCTTGTCCGGCCGGAGTAATGTGCGGGTACAGATGTCCTATCAGAATGAAGACATCATCACAAGGCATCAGAAGCAAAATATGTTATATGGGTCATAGGAGATTCTACTCCCGTAGAATCACAATCGAGAAGGAGTCGCCAAATACGATGGTAAGCCTGGACATCGACTTACCCCACCAAAGATACTATCTCGTGACATGACTTTACACTGCTCCTAAGCTCAGACTGAGACCGTAAGCATACTACTAATACAAACAGAAACGAAAACTCAGGCCTCAAGAATTGAATCGACAAGAAAGAGTATTTTTTCGAAAGCTGTGAGTAATCGGGGTCACAACTTATGATGAGACATAATATTGATGTGATGTATTGCCGAAAGAAAAATGTTTGTGAAAGTGTGGTGAATTTTATTAAATATTGTCAGGGAAGACTAAAGATACCGAAAAGCCTCGCTTCGACTCTAGCGTATATGAAGATAAGGAATGAGTTACATCTTCAACTCCGAAAGGGAATAAGCTATTAAAACCCAAGTGCACATATACTATCGAATTGGAAGAGAGAAGGAGCTGTAAATTTTTAAAATCGCTTAAGTTTCCCGATGGTTATGCAAAGAAACATATCAAGAAATGTAAACATTAGTGTGATGGAAAGATTTCTGTGGTTAAAATCCTGAAGAATCTGTCATATACTTCATCAACCACTTCCTTACTGTATTCGTCTTATTTAAATTCAAGTATTTTGATGTACTAGAAGAAATTGGTCTTATCCCTTTCTTCTTGCAAAGTTATGCTAAGATAATATACAGCTTTCATCCATCCAGAAAGACTCGAGGCGGAATTGTAATTATATTAAAACTTGAAAGGATATTTCCTCCAAATTTCTTGATATTATGATCCACTGCAAAGGCATTTGCCTCAAGTAGCTGCTTTTCATTAATCACAAGTTATCTGATTGCATAATCATTCAGAGGTATGTCACATATATTCAAATTTTAATTCAGCAAGTTAAGGAAATTTGTTTCATGTTACCACATGACAAAAATTTAATTTTTTTGATACTATTCTTGTAATACTAGAACTAAAGAATATTGAAAATATAAAGAAGTAGTTATCTAGACCATGTCTCCATTGTCACATACATCAGAATGAAGCTTTAACTTTCTCGTTCTGTCGTGTACCTTCGTGGTATTGAAACAATTTCTTCTCTCAGTTGAAAGAATGATGATGATCGGCAAAAATGTGCTCGTGGCCATTTACCTATTTTCTCTACAAATGCCACTGACTAACAGGGTGGTAGATACTATGAACCCCAAAAGAAGAACTTTGAAGTACATTGGTATGTCACACTGTCACGGAGCTATAAACCTTATTTAGAGTAAGTTTACTCAATCTTGTACAAATTCCTTTCACTTAAAATATCTTCATATTTATGTTATTATAATGAACAATCTTATTTATATTCTTTTCAATGTCAATATATGAGTATAATTTGATTTGAGTTACAAAAAAGAGGATGTCGAATTAGAGCTTGAACAGAAGTCTTTTCCAAAACAGTTCAGCATCATGTAAGTTATTAATTATAAATTTTATGTTTCATAATGATAAAGTTTTATCTTTTAACAATACTTCTAATAAACTTCAATTATTACAGATGCGGATATTCATCTTAAGCAATCATCCTAAGTCTCAAATGAATCTAGTATCTTATCGCATGTACTAGATGCTCGAATTCACACATATACAGATGTATTGTAAATGGAGTTCGTTACACTAAAGATCATGCTGACGATCATCGACCACTCAAATAGTGCAATGGATGTTCAGAAACACACTGGGAGATGTTTAATTTTTACGGTTTTAACCAACGCGGAGTTGTGATTTACTTACTGGGTATGCCGCTTTCATCCTTCATAAGTGGTCTGATACAAACGAATATAAGAGAATACAACAAGATCCACACTGCTCATCACAGACACTGATAAAGTCCTGAATTTGGTACAAACAGGAATGATCCATTCATATCACTATGTCAAAGCATTCCCATTCTGATTTATCATAAAACACAAATTCAAGTTGTCCAAAAGAACAACACAGAGCACTGTGGATATTTTTAGAGAAGGACAATACTAACGAATGATGAACTCCTGAATATTTTTGAGAACGCTGAAGATATGCCATCAAGAAAATGGGATCATGGATATTTAATGGTCACTAACTAGATGATCAATTGTGTCAACGCTTGACTCATTATATAGTTAGAACTTGTATATAACAGTTAAGATTTTTATTCTATGAGAGAAACATTTATTGATGACTTCATTTTGTGAAGATATAACCCCTAAGAAGATATTAGTACGATAGTGTTAATCAGAGATGGTTTAACAAAGAGTTAGAGACTAAACATGCAAGTATTAGATGAATCAGTAGATAAATGTTTTTCATTGTTATGTTTTACTAATTTATTATATGTGTGTGTGTGTGTGTGTGTGTGTGTGTATAATTTATATCTTAATATAATTTCATTATTTATTAATTATAGGTTATCGTTACTATTAATGATATCTTTATTTTTGTACGAGATATTATCAAGATAGTTACAAATGGCCTCTAAAAACAAGTATAATTACCACTACTATTCCTAAGCTATAGAGGAGAATTTGAACTGTGTCAAATTGATTTTGAACTAAACACCTCATTCAAATATTATATGACAAATTTTTAAATGAGTTAATGATGTCAAATGAATATTTATAATTTAAAATGGTATGTGTAAGAAGAAAAAAAAAAATGACATTCAAAGAGTTAGTGTTGATCAACACATCTGGTAACATGAATGCATTCGCCCAACAAACAACTAGGATGGTATGTGAGGGTTGAGACCAACTTTACGTGAAATGAGTTTTGATGAACCAGAAGAAGTTGAAATATTTTATGTGTCTTCGGAATAAGCTATAATAATTAATAAGTAAGGTTCTTGTCAAAATTTAGACAAAAAAGGACCCGAAGTGGAAGGATCATAGGACAATCTAATTAAAAGGAGGTTAATATAACATAGAAAGGATTGTTATAACACCTCCCAATGCACAAGTCAATGTGGGGTTGTACTAGTCTCAACAAAATTCTATATGTAAGAATGTTAAAATTTGATTTAATTTTGAGTATTAGTCAATTTTTTTATTTTTGTAGATATATCAATGTTTAAGGTATAAAAATACAAATTGTTATCTATGGTAATTTTATATATTTATTATAAAAATATTATTTTGTATTTTATCATAGTTGTTATGTATTTAATCGAAATGATTTCTTAATATTAATTGATTGTGATAAGTCTAACATAAACATAAGATGAATGATAATAATAATAAAAGATAAGCCATAGATAAGAGATATAAAGTTGTTGAATTTTGGAGGACACTATAGATAATGCAACATCGAAACCAATGGAATGCAAGCTAGTATAAAAAATAACTCTACATGTAAAAGCAAGTTTAGAACTAGTTTAATTGAATAAGTTACTCCTTACAATGTGGATTTTCGATTATTTTCGAGTACTATATATAGATCATTAATGCTAAAAGCTATAAAATATCTTAGTGCTGGAAATAATATCATATGTTTCCTTGACTAATTTCCTTTTGTAATTTCAATGCTCTGCAAGGTGATGACTTGTAATGATGCTGACAAAGTTGATACAAATCACTCTATGCAAGATATTGGTAATGTAGATTACATATCAAGTGTTATCTCTAAATTGTAAGATTATAAACAACACATCCCAGCAATCATAATAAGGTTATAGAGATTAAACTAGAAAATCTCACGCGAGTATGGTATAATTAGCTAATTGATAATGAAGAACAATCTTTCTGCCACCACAGTAAACCCATAACTGAAAGGCAAATATTACCACAAATGAATGAATTTACTTTCAAACATATTGTGAATGTTATCAAAACTATAATTGCACGTCATTTAATGTCATTCGTTATGTTTTAATTGAATATGTTCGCTAAACATCAAGAACATTTTTGAAATGTTTAAACAATAACGATCCAACATCAATACTATGTAAGATTAGTCACGTCTTATGGAAGAGAGACGCTTCATGTCCATTAATAATTAAATGATCGAAATCTGACGTCTTCCTATCCCGATAACACCCCCTACCATGGATGGTGATTCTACTAATCGGTAAGATATCGGATTAGCTTATTGACATAATATTAATAATTTGTTATATCTTAAATATGTCTAATCCTATATTTATTTACTGAATTACTTACCTTAAATTATTAATTAGAATACTGCTGAACTAAAAATATATTAACTATCGATTGATATAATGTAGTCACTATAAACATTTGAAAGTTACAGATAGTAGAGTATATTTATGCATGTTGAATTAACTTATGGAAAACATGATAACAATTGCTATGACAACATTTTCTTTAAAACAACAATTTATATGAACTAATTAATTTTAATCAGAAATGTATAGAACGTGAAGAAATTTCCGAGGAGATACCTCGAGGTGTTGACCGATAAATTGATTCAAGCAATGGAAATCGTCTAATTTCAGGTTGAAATTAAACCAGAATATAAATGCTCCAACCGTGTCATTGCAGAATAGAATGAATCAGATAGGGACCATTGTAAGAAACTATGCACCATTGGATGCTGATAATGGTTTACATCCTTCGAGTGACAAAGTTTTCATGATGGAGAAATTGCAGGCATGATGTTTAAAGATATCTTTATAAATTTGATATATAGTCATTTTGAATTATTTTGTTCACCATGTTAATAATGTGATTAAATTTAGATCACTATTGACAAATGATACTATATAATATATGTAAACCTAAACATGTATATGAACGAAAAGTAATGGGACTTTTTATTTACAGTTAGAAGTGTTACATGAGTGTGTCATACCGATTTAAAATTGTGATGCTTTGATGGTGTTGTTAAAATTGTTTTGTTGTTGATATCATAATGGGTGTATACTTTGCATTATTATCATTTTTTGTTATCATTATTATTGTTATAATGCTTACTTCCATTTTATTGATATAGTTTGTAAAATTTTATGTTATCTTTAGTTTGAACATATGAAAGAAATACATTCTTGTTTTTTTCCATTTTATTCTTGTAAATATTATGAGAAAATAAAATTTAAACTCTTAAAATTATGATGGAGCATTGATTTTCTAATCTGAAAACTCTAGCTTTAAGAACCAAACCAAATCAAATCAATTGTTAGTCCTCGAATTACTTTATTAATATATTATAACTTCAAACTTTGTGAGTTAGTGATACTTGTTATTTTATTATCTTTCAATCTTCTTGCTATTATCCTTACATTATCATGATATCTTATAATTTAGGAATGTGTTTCAGACCATCTCCAACTAGAATCCCATATAGAGTAAACATTTATCTTTTTTTTCTTTATATTTTTATTTTTCTAAACATTTAAGTATTAGTTTGTTTCGATTAATAAAATGAACTTTAGTGATAGATTTAACCTTTGCTTTTTTACGTGACATGGAATAAAACAAAACCATCAAACTATTATGGTAAAATTTTTATATATAAGTTGTTATTATTCCACGTTTTATCACTTACAAACCTAAATATATTTTATTTTTACTACTGTGTTTCTAGGAAAAGTTTATAATTGATCTTACCTAAAATCATGTGAAGAAGGCTAACAAAATAAAATGGCTGCAAGGTATAGAGAGCATAGAATAAGTGTCACAAGCATTTCAAGAAGTTTTCTGAATGTAGGCCGAGGCAAAACAACATCCACATAAGCATGTTATGATCAAAGGCAATGGGATTGGTTATGTGATAGATTTGCTTCGTAAAAATTTCAGGTGAAGTCTTCTATCAAAATCTGTTTGGTTTGATTTGCTATGTGAAACATGATAACATACTTTAATGTCAAATTCGTTTGATTTTAACTTTAATCTCATATAGAGGCGCTCAACATTGAACACCGAAAATAGAATGAAGTTGCCTTTTACTCATCGAGGGGATCACGACCCTTTCAGACAATGGAAGAATTGGTACAATTTAAAACAATTCTCCAACTTTATTGATGCTTCTAGAATTAATATTGATTAATATACTTCATCAATGATTTTCTACGCTCAATGAGATATATCAACTTTTATCTTCCTTCTAATTTCTTATCTCAATATTTATTGTTATTACATTGAATCTTTATGAGATCAATATTGCTATTACATCCTTTATGTTTGGTTGTCAAGTACTTTGCCACATCTAAAATTATTCTTGAGTTATCAAAAGCTATGGTGCATGTCATTGCAATTCTATGCATTAAGACTTAATGTAAGTGAAAATTTTGAATATTCTTCTACTTGCATGGTCTTGTTTGGCCTTAAATTTAATGTTTATTTATTAAAATAAATGTATGTCTAAACAATGACGATTATGTTGAAGTTGTAATACATGTCTTGTTTACCTCTTTGAATTTAATGTTCTTTTATAAAGTATATTTCTATACAATAACTACTATGTTAAATTGAAATAGATAACATTTTGTTTTATGAATAAAGTTTTTATGTTATTAACATAACTTCATAATGTCCATAATATTTATAGCAAAGATGTAATTTTTGATATTATATGTGTATGAGGTGAATTTAAGGCAATGAAATTGAATTCCTCTTAAAGTTGAGAATTGATTGTTTACATATCTATGTAAAGTATTATTCGTATTATTTAATAAATAGATGGTTACCAATCCTAAGTATAGTGTCAATTATTTTTATATGTGTTTTTAACTATTTTCCTATACAATAGATATTGTGACTTGTACATTTTATAATATACATTTATATTAACATACACATACATTTGTTTATTTCTTCATAAGTGAATCAATTTACGAGGCATTATAGTTTTGGCTTAAAAAAAAAAAATAATAATATAACAAAATTATATTGAACATAATATCGTATAATGACTTTATAATACTATATACCAAATACAAATATGTTTATTAATAAAAAGATATTTTATGGTTCTTAATAATTGTGATGGTAATGGATGCAAATTCTATTTGAGCTTTTAAATTTATATTCATATTGTTTACTTATTTTTCATGCATTGTTATTTGTGCACGACACACCTGGATGCCACTAAATAAAGAACTTTTCAAGCTAATGCATTGACTTCGAGAATGGTCAGGTAAACGGGCTACAATAAAACTTCTTTTTTGTGAGTTTTTTACAAACTCGTACTTTTGTTTATTTTATTTGACAATTCATGAACTTATTTGTAATTTTAATTACATTACTATTAACAATTGTTTTTCAAATTAGAATTTTGTGGATGTTCACTTGATGATTTGCAAATGTTACAGAAATGCACATTGTTTTATTAATTTTTTATTCTATGTATAGTAGGAAAAATTTGTAATATGCTATTGAAATGATCTCAAACTTCAAAAGTATATTACTCATAAAGAAATTTATGCTATAAAACATTATGATATGTATTCCAAGATTTAATTTTTCTTTGTCTTTGTAGGAAAGAATGTTAGAGTCTTCACCATGTTTAAGGTGGTCGCCTATTCCGATACCGATATATGTGTTCAAGTACTAGGCTCAAGATCTCAGATATTGAAAATGTCAGGTATCATATGGCCTTCCTAAAACCACCCCCTATCCTCAATAAGATCCCGGCATTCTAAGTCACATCGAGAGATAGAATTGAAAATGAGCTTAAAGCAACACGAGAGCCTGCACATCCGCAAAGTCAAGAGACTCCAATCAATACACCAACAATCCCAAATAGATCGCGAAGCATTAGTGAAATGCGTCACACATGCAATATCCAAAGATCAAGCCTGTGAAGTTCATCTCCTTCACATGATACAACATTCGTGACTCAAATCACACTCTTTATGGATATCATAAAACTTGGTTTGTTTTTCGGGACGCTTTTTCGTATGTATATATGGTTTTTGCTTTTTCGGGGATATTCATCTCCTCTTCATACACAACTCATGGATTCATACACTTTATGGAAACCTCATACCACTTGGTTTTGTGTTTTGGGGAAATTATCTCTCTTCATACACAGAGATAGTAGAAGCCGCTTTTTGGGGATACTATATCTCCTTGACATGTATATATGGTACATTAGATGTTGCGCTTGATGTGATCATATTTTGGCATGTGTTAGTTTCATTTTTCTTTTAGTTTGTAGTTATTTCATTTTTACAGATATATTCATACTATTTCTTTGGCAAGTTATCATATTATGTACAAAGTAGTTTTCAAACTTTCATTTACTTTTCGACCACATAATATTTTATAACTGGATACTAATTGGTACAATTTGTCCTTATATATCTTGTATTTGATGGAATACTGGTACCATGTGTTACAATCCAGACACATAAGTATTTGATGGAACACTATAACTTATGTGTTAGAACTATGACACATAATTTACTTATTCATTTGTAATTTTATTATTAATCAGAATAAATTCATAAATTTATGAGACACGTTTATGCTTTATTATATTTTATAATTTAATTTTCAATTTAATTCTTGAAATTTTTTATTTAAAATGTTATGATAAGATAATAAATAATAATTATTATTATTATGATTATTATAATTACATATTATGATTATTATAATTATTGTTATTATTATTAGTTTTATTATTTGAAAATCAAGCTTCTTCAATAAAGTTTATTATTTTTATTATTATTATTACATATATTATATAAAAAGAAAAGCTTCTTAAATAAAGTTTTGATCAAAATCTATTTAGCAACGAAATTATAATTTCTATCATGTGCTTACTTAATTTAGCAACAAATTAATCCATATCTGGGAATTTTTGCAACAAATTTTAAATATTTAACAATGAAATTTTTGTCAAAATATATATTATCGGAGACAATAAAAATTATGTCTCTATAAGGTATTAGAAACGAAATATTTTATTTGTTGTGAAACCTGCGACGAGGATAAGGCGATTGTCCATGAAAACAAAATATTTTCAAGGTAAAATAGTTTTTGTGACAATATTAACTTTGGCAACAAAATAAATATGTTGCTAATTACCATATTTCAGAGTGTATATTGAACGCATTGTGTGCTGTTCAATCATGTTCTTCCGTAAGGCACCAATTGTAAAGGGTGATGATTTTCAAAGGTCAATGTCCTTAGTGATAATATCGTAGATATCGTGATGAAAGAAGTTCTTATTCTTCAATCTGTGGGCACTGAAGTGCTCGCATGCACACGCCTAATAACGCAGCCTTTGCTTTAGCTCGTTAGGGTCAGGTACTGAAAGGATCCTACTGAACCCACTGAGTTTACTAAGAAAGTTTTGAGGTATCTTCGTATCAAGGATCTCATGTTGACATCGATCGCATCGACACTCTCGAGGTACGTCTGAGGATTCCGATTATACAAGTTGCGTGGATGATAAGAAGTCCACTTATGGTTATATCTTTATAATATCGGGTATTACTTCGTGAAAAGTATCAAATCGTGACATTTACAAATTTCTTCTCTACTATGGAGTGCAGAGTATATGGTGTGTTATGAGACTACTTGTCGCTTTTGCTATGGTTAAGGAACTTCATTTTAGCTTTGGAGGTTGTTCACTCCATTTCTAGACTGCTGAAATTGTTAAGTGATAATTCTACAGTTATATCTTTATTTAGGAACACTAGGAGCACTTCTCACTCCAAGCACATTGATGTGAAGTTTCTTTTGTTAGCGAAAGTTGCAGTAGTCCCCATTTTTAGCTGGAGCACATGCCTACGACTAGCATATTGGTAGACTCACTAACCAAAGGCTAACCTATTTGTGTGTTTTAAGAACACGTCACCCGCATAGGATTGTTAGGAGCCTAGACTCTTTGTTTTAGTGGGAGTTTTACCTTTCCATGTATTTTGTAAGGAAAGCTCATGTTTTTTCATTATTACATGCACATTTTGACGTTTGTCATCGTTTTAAGGATTTTGCAAGGCCATTTCGACTGCATTTAATGACAGAATGACGTTTTTCTCCACTAAACTGAATACTCTTGTCATTGTGTGATGCTTCTAGATTAGTAGCACCTAATTACGTGCAATTTATGAATCTTCTCAAAGGTATTAACTGTATAATGATTTGTTATGGCTATGTGGGGCATTTTCAGGAAGCATTTGAGCTATGATTTCGATTAGTAGCGTCCTGACATATGTACAATTTATATATCCTTCCTGTGATGTTAGCAATTATATATGGTTGGTTATGACTATGTACTATTGAGAAATCATTTGAGCAGGATTATGCTATCCAAGTGGGAAATGAGTTAGATTTAATTGTGGACTACATAATCATATTACAATTTTAATTATGTAATCGTGTAATGCAATTATAAGTCATTTATGGGATGGGCATATGGCTCCCATCTTTTCCTCGGGCTGATATGCCCATTCGACCTCAAAGCTTAATTGTTCCTCAGACTCTATATATAAGAAAATAAAATTCTTGGGGACCATAAGGATTTTGTAGAACTCACTTCAGGGAAAGGAAATAAACTGTCTTCAACTTCTACCCTTCTTCTTGATCTCGCCCTATAGATTTTTGATAATAAGCTACATCTTGGTAACTATGCCCGTATGTTTTCTTCAACGTTTAATCATATGCTTTATTATTTTAATAGTTATTTTGTAACATATTTATTGGTGTCTTTTGATTATCGATCAAATTATTTTCGGGATCAATAAATACTTTGATTTTTATAAAATATTCTGTGCAGCTTTCATATGTGCATTGATTCCTTAAACCTTAAATTGTGTTCATTTGCTACTTAAAACTCAATTTTTTAAGGAAAAAAATTAACTTGTGAACATAAAAATTAAATAATTTAAAATATGTAAATTTCTAAGTAATTTTATTTATATTTGATTTTCTTAAAATTTTTTTATAACAGAATCGAATGATTTATAGAAGAAATGGGAAAAGAATTTTTCATGCACTCGATAGAATACAGATTTTAAGAAGTTATTTAAAAATAATTGGCATTTTATATGCCTTTTTTATTAAAGATACTACATCGGACTATACTTGTATGACCTTTTATTATATATAGTATATATATATATATATATATATATATATATATATATATATATATATATATATATATATATATATATATATATATATATAATCGTTTCACCCTATCTAATTTAATAATAACGTCACCCTATCTCATAAACAACTCCTTATGGATTATGAATCTTCGATTCAAGGACTCCGAGAGGATGGGAGTGTTGTTCGAACCGGCTGGCCGACAAATTCTACATTATGGATGAAGATAAAATTGAAACTGAAATAGAAGCCAACATCGCTCAATAAATAGCCTATGCTTGTAGATCCGGTTGAGTGCGAATCGGAGGAAGAGATCACACATTTTCGCGCTACAAGATTTCGTCGAACATCAAATTCATTGATACGAACCCGACAACCTCGCGGAGGAGATCCGTGATCGAATTAGCTTAGAATAATCGCCTAGTGTCAACTTGATGGATTTAATTCGCCCGCTGTTTATATGGAAGCAAGGACCTTGATATATAGAGACGCGCGCGCACACAATACGTGACGCCACAATCAATAATGGAGATCCGATTGATAAGTCTTGATGAATGTCGCTGAATAACCGGAGAGTTCAAGGAGTTCTTTAAAGAACCAAAGAGAAATGAAACTCAATTTTATTAATGCATGAAACTTAAAGAATGTAGGAATACCAAATCATAAATAGGATCAAAATACGAAGAAGAAACTAAAATTTGGCTACAAGGAAAGTAAGATATTTGGCTAAAAACTAGAAAGGAAACTTAATAATTTTAGACAAGACTTGGTACTCCTAAAACTAACAAATAAATCGTAAAACAACCAACCATAAAATAGCAAAGAATCAACACCAAATCAGGAACAACCATCTCCAAAGCCAGAAAATCATGAACAAATCATCACCAACCGCAGCAAATCAACACCAACTGGAGCAAATTTTTTGGTGAAATAGCACCTCGTATTTGACTAGTAAAACACACTTTTTAAATTAAATAAACAACTTCTACTTTGACTCGAGAAGGAAATCTTTCTAAAATAAAACAACTCCAAATCAAAATAATATTTAAACTCAAAACTCTCGAAATAGAATTGTTTTTTCTGCTAAGGTTTCTACTAAACCTCCAATCCGAATTTTTCTATAATTAAGATCAATTCTCAATATTTATCAGAAATGCATCACGAATCCCGTGGTACTCAATTCTCATCATTCGTATCAACACATACATAGTAAAGGGGGAACCAAAGAGAAGCGCGAAAGGGCATTAGCTTGAATATAGATGGTGGCGTAGGGGTGACAAATAATGATGATAATGATAAAGAAGCCAAGGCTTAATCTCTCATAATTCTTCTTACCTAAGCCAAGAAGGCTCCTTCAGTGGTCCTGCTTTCAGAACTTGTTTCGGGGTTGGATGATTCCGGCACTCATTAGTTATACAACTCATTTACCTAAGGTCTAACTCATTAGGTCCAATTCATCTAACTTCGATCTAACTTATCTACATTAGGTTCAAACCCATTAGGTTCAACCAATTTACTTTGTAGTTCAATCATACTGGGTTGCCCTAACCCATCTACCACTTAGGACACACCTTCAAAAAATAAAATCTCAAATGCAACATGATGGATTGAACTTATATCCTTTGTGTTGTGAGTACACACCTTAAACCACTAGTCTACGGCTCTTTTTGTGTCAAACTTTTGCCAATTTAAAATAATATTTCCACATTCTCCAATTTCTTCAATTTTAATTTTCTAATACTAATTTTCAAAATAAATACATATTGTTTTAATCACCCTATTATTTCGTTTTCTAGATAAAACAATACTTTCTTTATTTCCTAAAATATTTTTAAGTCATTTTCTTTAACTTCAATTTTTCAAAAATCATTTTCCTTAATTTTTACAAAAGTCATTTTTCTTAATTTCAAAATTTCCAAAATCATTTTCTTTAATTTATAAAAAAACAATCAAATCAAAAATATTTTTCTTTAATCTTCAAAAGGCCAAAAATCATCTTCTTAATTAATAAAAATAAAAATTATATTTGCATTTAATGTAATTCATAAATTTTATTTTATTTTTATATATTTCAAAAAATTATTTAGAATTCAAAATTTCAAACTTCGCTTTCTTTAAGTTCTTCAAGTCAAATTTCTATTTTCAAAATATATTTTCTGGGGCATGATTTTAAAAATTCTAAAAACACGGTTTACTCTATAATTTCAATAAAATGGAATCATGTGGAATCGACCTAAATAGATGGGCCTTGGTGGGGGCTCAACATCTCATGTTTGCTTTTAGCATATAATTAATCACTCGATTCCATAACGTGATTTCTAATTCTATATTTGTTATTGTATTAATATTGACTTTATTGATAGCATTTCGATTTGCCCAAGGTAGACATTTTTCCCATTTGACTATGGTTATTTACAATGTTTCAAAATCTATCGCGACCAACTGGTGCTACTCTAGCTCACTTGCTCACTATTTTGACCTAAGTGGTCGAACCGCGGCTGAACTCTATGACGTAATAAATATATTATTTATATTTTAAAATATATAATTATTGGCCATTTAAGATATTATTTATTATTTTTATATAAATAAAGTATTTTAAAATATGTATAATGTTTAAATATGAAAACATATTAAAATGGAATAAAACTTATTTATATAAATATATAATTTTGTTAATATCTAAATTAATCACCATGACAGCAAAGTGGTAGAGTGGTTCCTTTGTAACTTTTCCTTTCCATGTTCGAATCCATAAACCTGCTGTATTTAATTGATTTTTTTTAGTTACAAGTCTTCTAACCTTACAAGCTTTCTAATTCTAAGTAAAACGACATCGTTTCGATGTAAAAAACATTAAAACGACATCGTTTTTTGAACTTTGAAAAAATTTATGGAATCGGGCGGCCCGACCGCTTCTGCCTGATCAAAATACAGATTGAACCTAGACCGATTTTATAAAGTCGGCCGACTATTCGACCGGCCAAACCGCCGGTCCTATGAAACATTAGTTATTTATTATTTATTATGTTTGATGTAATCATGTACTATTATTGTTGTTTATTTCTTAATACTCATTGCTTGATTAGTCAATTACGATAATTTTCTTAATTTAATTATTAGAGGCTTAATTTGTAGGGGGTTAGAGGGGTGCTAGAGCTTCCCACCGTACCTTCCCAATAGGTAACCTAACCCCCGAACTTAAACTCGGTTTTCACAAACTTGTTTTTCCTATTATGAGCCATATTTATGGTTTTATTTCTTATTTTGTCTTCTCTTAAAAAATAAAATAAGTAGTACTCAAATATATATATATATATATATATATATATATATATATATATATATATATATATATATATATATATATAGTCACATTAAACCATTTAAATTAAGGTCATTTTTGCTTCCTAGAAAGTTTGGGACGAAAAGTAGAAAAAAAATGAAAATGAAAATAAAAATGAAAATGAATCCAATATATTATGTTCATTTTCTACTTAAAACTAATTTTTTGTAAAAAAAAATTAACTCGTGAACATAAAGATTAAATAATTTAAAATATGTAAATTTTAAGTAATTTTATTTATATTTGATTTTCTGAATTTTATAACAAAATCAAATATAAAAGAAAACTATTTTTCTTATTATTATTTTTAATTTCTTAAGAATTTTCCCAAACCAAAAAACCCTTGTGTTAGAGAAATTTGAAAGAAAATGAAAGGAAAATAAAATAGAGAGAAAAAATAAAAGGGAAGAAAAAAAAGAAAGAAACTAAAAATAAAGTTAAACCCAATCTATTGTTTTTATTTGTTAATTCAAACCAGTTTTATTTATTTTATCTCATCAATATCTAGAATAGATAATTTGGGAATATGTAAAATTTCTAACTAATTTTAATTTTATTTCATTTTTAAACATTTTTTTATTAGACAATTAAATATAAGAAAATAATTCTTTTAATATTTTTGTTTCAGTACTTTGCAGTAACCAAACAAGTCCTTAAAGTCTTTGGAAAAATCTATCATGTAATTAGACTTCATTGGTCAACCCAATTTCATTATAGTCAGAACTGGTAACGATTCATACATTGACAAACATGGCGATTAATACATAGGCATTGGCGTTTGATGACTGTCCAAGAGAGTACAATATTTGCTTTCTTTTTTAATTAATTAATAAGTAAGTGGTTGAATCAACTGCTTACTCTTACTCAAATAAAACAGAGTTAAATATTCTGATTTTTTTTTCTATTCAAACTTGAAAACAAATTCCACCTTAATTGACACACTAAATGATTATGGGTTAAAAGATATTCAAAATAAATAACAAATCTCTAGCTGTTGGAAGGAGCAGAAGTGTGGATAATAAGAAAGAAATTATTTAATTATACCATCACTCTATTATTTTAAATATTACATAATCTCCTATTTATAAATAACTCAAACTAAAATCAAATCAAATCAAATTAAACCGTCTACCAAAATAAACTTTTCAAAACATGAACACCTAAATATTTTCAAATATTCAAAATAGAAACTAAATATAAGAATTAAAATAAAACATTCTTCAACATCTTGAAAACTAATATAATTTCAAATAGTTTTTAAATAAAGCTTCATTCAAGATGGTACAACAGGGACGTGAATGAGCAAAGGTTGAACGGATGATCTGGTGGTGGTAATAGAGAAGCTTGAAAACATGGGTTCGATTTCTGAGCGCCGGCCGCCGCTTTTAGGATGTCAGCAGAGCGAGGAGCATCATTATACACTGGCTGTGCATCTTTATAGGAAGAGGAGGCAATAAAAGCTTAGAATTAAGGTCATGTAATTGCTTCCTCACCGGCGACGAGCATTGCTATCAGGGTGAGCACACCATAGACCAACAATCATTAGTTGCATCTGTTGGGTTTTGGGCTCCCTTCCTATATGGAGTAAAAGCCCAATATTGTGAGGGCCCACTTGTCTCACTTATTTAAGTGGAGAGGGGTCAGATTAGGGCACAAGAGAGTGTGCTCATTCAGAATATAGCAAAGAAAAGAGAGGAGAAAAAGTGATATGTGATTTTCGTGACATCCACCAGCATCGCTTTTCGGGACATAAACGCAGATTCGCTCACCATTGATCGCTGACTTTTGACAATAGTGTTCGGAAAACGTGATACTTCATTCGTACTTCGCTGACCGGTCGATACGATATCTGCTGTGGAGATATGTCAGCTTTATATTCCTCGCTGGGGTCTTTCTTTTTTCTTCTTATTTTGCATTGAAACATTGGTGTTCGATTCTAGATCGCTGGGCTATAGCACGCTTTTTGGTGCACTTCATTGAAACTCTCTTGTACCTCTATCGGATCATAATGGAGCTTTATTTCTTTAAACCTGGACAAACAAACACACCCGGTGGTTTTTACCCTTACTTTAAGGTTTTCCACGTTAAACAAATTATGTCTTCAGGTGCTATTACTCTCTTATTTTTGCGCTTATATTTTTATCGTCCTCATCATAAGTTCTTGCAAGTAGCGGAAATTTAATTGCGCTACCTTTTTGCTCTGTTATTCAGTTTGTTATTGTGTTGGCCAGTTTTCCCCTATCAGAGTGGTATCAGAGCCAAGTTGTTAGTGGTTGTTTTCTACTTGCTTGAAAGATGGAGTCACATATGAAAATGGTATCTTTGAATGGAGCAAACTATCACTATTGGAAGGGTAAGATGAAGGACTTGCTATTTGTGAAGAATATGCATATTTCTGTCTTTGGCGCACAAAAGCCGGAGTCCATGTCTGATGAATAATGGGGTTTTGAGCATGAGTGCGTATGCGGTTTTATCAGACACTTTGTAGATGAACCCATTTATAATCTTATTGCTCATGATACACATGCAAGAACTATGTGGCAAACACTTGAGTCCTTGTATGCTTCTAAATCGTGGAGCAAATAAATCAGACTATTAAGAATTTTGTTGAATTGAAGTACAAGGATAGAACCTACTTAATGGCACTGAGTGAATTTCAAGGGCGCTGTGGATCATTGTCACCGTTGGTGCATCAAGTTTGATGACGATGGGTCAGACTATTTCTATTAATAACTCTACTCCGATTCTGTGGGAGACATTTGAGTTTCCATGATTATCGCCTCAATGGCATTGTTCCTCGGTAAATGGCAAAGACCGCTCTTAATGAAGAGATGAGAAGGCGGAAGGCAAGGTACTTACTCATTCAGAGGAGTTTGTTAACGAAAAGAGGAGAAGCCAAAAGGAGTTGAAAGGTGGTAGAGACAAGAGCAGAGCAAGTCTAGATTCGATACAAGAATACTGAGTGCCATTATTGTCACAAAATAAAAGTACACCAAAGGAACCTGCTATGGAAGAAGGAGAGCAGCACAAAAGAGGCGAAGCGTAAAGAGAAGGATCACGATGATCGTGGATTGTGTAACACGCTACCAAAGTGGATGATCTGTTATTCTCCGTGACCCAATTCACTTAATTTTTGTATCTATGAGAGCATGTGGATAATTACTAGTGGTGCTACATTGCATGTTACACCCAGGAAGGAGTTCTTCACATCTTACACTCCAGGTGATTTTGGAGTTTTGAAGATGGGTAATGATGGCGTGTCCAAGGTTATCGCTGGTGATGTTCGCTTGCAAACCAATAATGGGAATACGCTTGCTACTAAGAGGAGTCAAACATGCTCCGTATGTCCGCGAATTTGGACTCTGCAAAATGATGATGTTACATATGATAACCACTGTTCTAAAGGAAACTCAAAAAAATCTAGTTGTGAAAAAGTAAGAGTTCAAAGCCAATTAATAAAGTCAGTTGTTAGTGATGTAAATAAGTGATATGAGGCTTTCGTGGCAATCAAGGCTTAGTCATATCGCAAGAAGGGGCTGAATTGTTTAGCAAAGAAGGATATGTTTCCGGGGTTTGAAGAATGTAGATTTGGAGAAATGTTCATTGCATGATTGGTGGCAAACCAGTATCCTTCAAGAAGCATCCTCCTCAGAAAACTGAATTTGCTTGAATTGCGCATTCAGATGTTTGTGGCCCTTCAAGGTGAAATCCTTGCTGGTGTGCACTTTATTTTGTTACATTTATTGATGATTATCTAAAACTTTTTGGGTCTATGTCAAGTCAAAAGCACTAAGCGTTGGAAACGCCTGAAGAGTTTCATGCCTCGCCGGAGAGGCAATAGCAAGAAACTAAATGCATCCGTGATCGACAATGGTGGTGAGTATTGTGGACCTTTTGATATCTACTGTGGCGCATGTCATCGTATTACGAGAAGATTCCTCCTAAAACTCATCAATCGGTCGGCTTGACAGAGATGAATTGTGATATCATTGAGAGCGAGGTGTATGCCTCTTCAAGCTGCTACCCAAGCACTTCGTGAGGCATCGCATACGCCGGTGCATGTGATCAATCTTAGTCCTGCTGTTGCTTTGAATAGTGAGGTGCCAAACAAAATTTGGTTTGGCAAGAATGTGAAGTATGATCACTTAAGGGCCTTAGGTCAAGAGTTTCAGGTATGTTCCAAAGGATGAAAGATCCAAGTCGATGCAAAGTCAATAGCATATTCACATGGTGAGGATGAATTTGGTTACAGGTTCTATGATCCTATTGAGAAGAAGCTTGTTAGAAGCCGTGATGTGAAATTCATGGAAGATGAAACCATTGAAGACATTGATAAGATGGAGAAGTCTACACCTAAGGAAGACAATGGTATGGCTGATTTTGAACCTATTCAGCCGCCTATTCAGAATCTGAATACTGATGCTCATAATGATGTCGGTGATCAGCAACCTGCATATGAAGTAGATGTTCCTGTTGATGATGATGAAGAGAAGCATGACATGTCACAAGATGAAAATCTTAGTGATGCTGATCAATCACCTCAAGTTCAACTCCAAGAGGTCCAACAGGAGAGACAACCTTCAGAGGTATTCTCCGATGAGTATGTGATTCTGTAATGTATGATGAAGAACCCAGTGCTTTACAGAGGCCATGGAGAGTGGTGTTTGAAAAGAAAGTGGCTGGATGTAATGAAGGATGATGAAATCCTTACATGATAATCACACTTTTGATTAGTGAAGTTGCCTAAAGGTAAGAGGGCCTGATAAATGTGTGGATCTATAGGGTGAAGCATGAAAGTAACACTATGTCTCCGAGGTATAAAGCCAGATTAGTGGTGAAGGGCTTTAGTCAAAGGAAGGGTGTTGATTTTAATGAGATTTTCTCTCCTGTGGTAAAAATGTCATCCATTAGAACTGTGTTGAGTTTAGCTGCTACTCTTGATTTGGAGGTAGAGCAAATGGATGTGAAAACCGCTTTTCTTCATGGTGATTTGGAAGAAGAGATATATATGAAGCAACTTGATGGGTTTCATATGGAAGGGAAAGAAGACTATGTGTGTAGGCTTAGAAAGAGCCTATATGGTTTGAAGTAGGCTCCGAGGCAAGGGTGCGGCTGGGCAGTTTGAGTCTATTATGTGAGCAAGGCTACATGAAGACTATCAATTACTGTGTCTCTTTGTCGAAAGTTTTCTAATGATGACTTCATTATCCTTATTATATGTTGATGACATGCTTATTGTCGGGAAAATGTTTCAAGGATTTACAAAAGTTAAAGGAGAGCAATCGGGAAAGTCATTTTGCTACAAGGATATGGGAGTTTAAACAGATTCTTGGTATAAGAA
This sequence comes from Tetrastigma voinierianum, assembly GCA_016808115.1. NCBI lineage: Eukaryota > Viridiplantae > Streptophyta > Magnoliopsida > Vitales > Vitaceae > Tetrastigma > Tetrastigma voinierianum. Next base: position 56,356 of record JAEQBH010002425.1, on the reverse strand, counting down.
TCATCCGTGATGTAAAGGAGAAAAGGTTTGGTCACAAGAACACTAAGCATTAAAAGAGGCCGCAGAGATTCCATGAAAAGGCCAAGGTGGTAAGCACTCTTGCTACTCATTTTAAGTCGTAGTTCAATAAAGTCCATCAAATGAAGTATGAGAGAAATTATATATATGCAACGGGTTCCTTGCATCTCATGGTGGGAAGTTTGATGTATGCAATGGTGTGCACAAGACCAGATATAGTAATATGTTGTTGGTACGGGTCAAGATTTTTGTCAAACCTGTAGAGAGCATTGAACGTCAGAAATGGATTTTAAGGTATCTTCGAGGTAATCAAGTAATGTGATGCTTTGTTTTAGTGATGATAAGCCTACTGTGGTGGGATACTCGTGATCAGATATGGTCAGAGACATTGATTCCAAGTCCATCGGGTTATATGGATTAAATCTTTATGGGGAGTCGTGACTTGCGCCTAGGTTGCGAGGTGCGTAGCTTCATCACGCCAGAGGCGTAATTTATTGCCATTACCGAAGCATGCAAGGAGTTGCTATGGGTGAAGAAATTCTTGCAGGAGCTTGGTGTTGTTCAAGATAAATATCTACTATTTGTGGATAGTCAGAGTGCTATTTATCTTGGTAAGAACTCAACCTTTCATTCAAGGTCTAAGCACATTGACATGAGGTATCATTGGATGCTAAGTTGTTGGAGTTGGATAAAATTCATACTGATGATAATGGTGCTGATATGATGACTAAGGCATTACCAACAGGAAGTTTCAGTTTGTTGTGAGATCGCTGGGCCATGCATCATCCTACATAGTTGTGAGGGGGGAGGATTTGTCGCTCGGGGCTCCCTTCCTACGTGGGAGCAAAGCCCAACATCGCGAGGCCCACTTTGCCTCACTTATTTAAGTGGAGAGGGGTCAAATTAGGCACAAGAGAGCCGCGCCATTTTGCGAGAAATATAAAGAAAGAAAAGAGAGAGGGAGTAAAAGCTCTGATGCGGATTTTCGCACATCCAATTGTGTGCATCGCTTTTCAGATTACTACAACTGCAGATTCGTTCACCGTTGGATCGGGCTGATTTTTTGGACAGCAGGTTCGGGAAACGTGATACTTCATTCTGTACGGTTAGATCGTCGATACGATATCTGAGCAGGGAGATATGGCTTGCAGTTTATATTTTGCTTTCTGGGGTCTTTTCTTTTTTCTTCTTATTTCAGACGGCGATCAAGCCAATTCTGTATCGGTCATTATAAAGACATTTTTGGTGCAATTTACTGAAACTCTCTTTGTACCCTCTATTAATCATAGTGAGCTTATTTCTTTGGTTCGACGATCTGGTTTTTACCCCACTGGTGGGTTTTTCCACGTTAAACAAATCGCTCTGCGCTACATCGATTATTAAGGCGTATTTTTATTTGGCCTCATGTTCGCAAGTAAAGGGAATTTAATTACGCTACCTTTTGCCTGCTTATTCAATGAGTTATGTTGGCCGCTTTCTATCAAGATCATCTCCATATCCGATCCATCTCAATCGTCTTTCCCATGTGACTCAATTCTTTCCCACAAGATTCTAATCGATCTTCTAAGTTCAAGTATAACCTAATTTGCATCTAATTACTTCATCATCATATTGCTGCTTGTTCAGCCATTCTACAGTTTTGATTGGATTGAATTTCAATGAGTTCTTCCCATTTTCAAGGCACAATATCTTGCTTATTAACCTATCTAGTGCAGATGCAGCTGCCACCCTTTCCTTCAAGCCCGAAACTGCTGGTTTTGCCCTTTCGCTCAAGTTTGATCAATTTCCTCAATTCTATTACATCGACTTCATGGTCTTCAACATAACATTCTTTTTCTTCTCCACCCTCAGCATCAATTTCTTCCGAAACATCATCATTCACAGGGCCTTTGCTCTCCACAAAATTGTCAATTCTTGGTGGGTTTGAATTCATTAAGAGCTTCAATGCACCACACTTGCATGACAAAATGTTTGTTCCAAAAACTTGATCAATACCACTTCTTGAACAAAATCCATTTTTCAGAACACTCGATTTTGCTCCAAATTCACGGAAAAACTTAATCAAATCCTTGAAACGATGCGCACACGGCAAAACCTTAGGCCCCAGGCCAAGCATCAAGAACAATCCTAAATTATTACAAACCAGCGGAAAACGCCCAAATACAAAAAACCAACGTCCAAACCCACTGCGTTGAATCAAGTACTTCAAAAATGGAACGCAATCGATCATCAAAAACCACAGAAAAATGTGCAAAAACTTCCTATAGAAATGAAGAACAGAGCCAAATATCAGTAACAAACAGAAGCAAAACAGAATCTGCATGTGGGTATAAGTAGAATACATCAAGTAATTCAAAGTTTTTCGAATTTCAGTGAGGAGATGAGAAAATTTCATTCAAGCTTCTGTAGTGAATCTGCACGTGCCTCTGTTCTACTTCTCTCCACTGGGCACACTGCTGACATATCTGGGGAGAAATGGGGATACTAACCGTGGAGTGTGGATGAGTTGGGTACCCTTTATTCTAAAATTCTAAATGAATAAAATTGTATTTATTTATTTATTTTCAATTTTTTATTTATTTATATTTTTATCATTTTCTAGAAAATATCCATCCCACTTCCTGTTCCTTCATATTACATATTTTTTTTATTTTCTAAATTAAATTGGAAGGCAAATAAGCAAAGATTGTTATATTGATATTTGTATAATTTGCTCATAGGAGTTTAGAACAAATATATTTTCACAAAACAAAATAGATACACCTTATACAACAGTGTTTTTTTGTCTTCATTTTGAATGTAAATATTCTTTGAATTTGATCTAAATTTAAATAGAGCTAAATATCATTAATTATGGATATAATTTGGTTTTTATTATTTTTAAATATTAAATCTATTTATGCTCATCACAAAGACATGGCAAAAACAAGAGAGAGGAATCCTAGGATTCGAAGTCGTTCTAGACTCGAGTCTCAAATCGAAGATAGCTTACTATATCAGAAATTAAATATATTTATCTTTTAAATTTTTGTCGGCGTTAAATACTTTAATACAACGTAATACATATCCTCACGACTCCAACCCTAGACCTCCTCTCTCTAGCAGCAGGCCTTTTAAACGTTATGCTCCACCACATCAGCTAAGCATGATGGGCATTAAAATATTTAAAATCTTTCTAAATTAGTTTTTTTTTTTAAAAAAAGAGACATAATTTTATGGATTCAAATTAGCTTTACATTTGATAGAAACATATAATCAAATTCACTAAAAACTTTAGAGAATGACACAATATTCAAGTTAATAGTATAAAGAATCAACTCAAAGTCTATATATTTGATAATCCTATAATGATTAGAATATATATAATTCTAGTTCTGACAATCATGATTTGATGTCTTTGTCCAATCGAATATGTTTTCCCATTCGAATCGCCATTGTTGCATTAGACAACAATAACCACACATTGTAATAAGTCGCTAATAAAATCACAAAAAAACAAAGTAAAAACTTAGAAGTATGTGAAAGAATCATTTTATTGAAAAGAAAATGATAAATAGAGATGTAAAAAGGTAATTTAAGGCAAAAAAAAATCACCAATTTTTTCTTAAGGAAAAGGGGTTAACAGAAAAGATGAGGGTAGAGCCACTAGGTTTTGAAAAAATCTTCTAAATTAGTTTTGTTTTTATATCATAAACTTTTCAAATTTATAGTACAGTATTATGTATTCTTTCAAGTTTCTTATATTCCTCTAATTAAAAAAAATACATATAGAATAAAATGCAGATCTTCCAAATAAAAAATTGATTTTAAAGACACAATCTTATAGTTATCATATCTAGCTCATATGTAAGTGATACAATTTAAATAGCAGGGCATAAAAAGGAGAGAGGTCATATATTTGAGCATTTATGAGGACTACTACTATATTGTAAATCAATTGTTTGGTTAAAAATCAATCTTTACAAATATTTTTAAAGATTTTGTGAAAAATTTAGAAAAAAAAATATTTTAAAAGAAAATATTTTAAATATTTTAAATCTTTCAACACACCCAAAATGAACAACGCACCATGTTAAGTCATTAATTTTTATACCAAATCAAAAACTCAATTTAATTGATTCGTGAGAGACTAACCTTTGAGAGCATGAGAAATGTATTGGAGAAGCATTATAGTGATTATATTTTAAGCCATCATTATTTTCTACAAAATTCATGATTTTTATTTTTGGGTTCTAGAGAGATTTGTAACATTATACGTGTTTTTTTTTATTTATAAATATTTACTTTGTATATTATATTATAATACTTTGTTATGAATTTAATCATAGTTAAATATCTCATATTCATCCTATCATTTTATCATTTAAGCTCAAACCTCAAAGGCATAACTTCAATGAGGACATAACTTTCAAGATGTTGATGAATCTTAATAAGTATTGTGGGGTTATTAGTTATAACTATAAAATAAATCAATTTGTCATTTACGTAGAGGTTTTTCATATTAAAAGAATATCTTATGCAACGATCAAATTCTTTTACTCCGATAGTGTTTAAATTCTTTATATATGAACCTTCACCTTTTGATAAAAGGTGAATGACAATTGGCCAATTTATATCTTTTTATTTATTAAATTTAAATCAAATAAATATTTAACAAAAAAATTACAGTGATCAAAATTTGTAATTTTTTTACAGTTAAACACTTTAGTAACAAAGTAGCAAATTGTCTTTATTGGGACTTGTACTCGAGACCTTCCACCTTGGCGCTTTTGCCTTTGAATCATGATTATAACTTATTAATATGATGAAGATTCATAATAATTAATATAGCCGAGAGGAAATTCTGTAATTGTGCGATATGTTGAACTTTAAATTATGTTTTATGGCTAAAAATGTTAGAAGTGTGGTTTTAGGCTTTCTTCTGCTGCTTAGACATTTAGTGTAAAAAAGAAAAATATTCCCAAAAAAAAAAAAAAATCCTAAATCTAATATAGTTTTTTGTCATATGGATCTAAAATGTTTATTGAAGATACACTTTCTAATTTTAAAATTCTCAATATAAGCTTTAGAAAGTATCTCTTAAATACACCTTCATAATTTTAAAATTTTAAATTTACACTCAGTTGTATTTTGTGCAGATACTGCTATTTTGAAAATTTTGAATTTAAATTAAAAATATATCTTTGAAAACACTTTCTAAAATTTTGAAAACACTTTTTAATAATTCAAAATTGAAACGTTTCTTTAAAGAAATATTAAAAAATTATTGAAATATTATACTGAAAGTGATACACTTTCTAAAAATTAAAAAAATTGAAAATATTTCTTAAAGAGACGTCTTTTAAATAACTTTTTTGTTAACTTTTTTTACTATCAAAAGCCACATTTTAAAGTTTTATCATAGCCGTTAAGTTTATGTGGAAAAAACTATACAAAACTATATTACAATTGGGATTAATTTTCAAACTATACTTTTTTTAAGAATTTTTTTATTATTTTTCGGAAACATCCTTCCCTCCTTGAAGAGGGTGACGGGCAGCCAATCCGTCTTGGCCTGCGGAAGATATTGGGAATCGGTAAGATCGTGGGCGGTGATAAGCATACCGCGAGTCTTCCATTGCATTTCGTGATGTAACATACAAGATTTTTTTAAATATTAATTTTCATATAATTAAATTAAAAAATTTATGATTTTTTTTATAGTTTTAGTAATAACTTAAAATAAAATATTTAGAACAATAAAGTTTAATATATTAATGTATATTATTACAACAAAATAAAATATTTAGAACAATAAAGTTTAATATATTAATGTATATTATTACAAATAATTATATTTAAACCAAATAAGGTATAGGACTCACCACTAAAATAATCGGTCAAAAATAGGTTGACCAACTGGTAGGCTCTAGCTCATATTACCACCTCCTAAGTATTATCAAATGGTACAATTATATTTTAGCTGAACTTCAACATACAAAAATTATCATCACAAAATCTTCAACGCTCCATTCAACATCAATCAGTTTTAAAAATTAAGATAATGGATATTGATAATATCCAAAAGTTGCCAAAATAATCTTAATTTAGTTAAAATTTTAATTAGAAAATTTGGTATTACGCTTGTTACTTTAATTTTACTGATATTTCTTTCATTATTGAATATATATATATATAAGTTTAGTTGACAATTTACAATAACTTTGTGAAAATATTAAAGTTTATTTGAAAAGTATTTTTTTTAAAAAAATTAGAACAATTTAATATTAGATAGAATCAAATTTTCTTTTAATTTAAATTTTATTTATTTTTAAAATTTAAAAAAAAAAAACTCTTATTCATTTTTTAAATCATAACTTTGATTTATAGTACTTTATTTTTAATTATTTTAATATTTATATTATTATTTCTTAAAATAAATCTAAAAATAAATGAATATAATATTTTATTTTTAACTATTTCTTATTTATTCTATTAAAAAAAATTGGAAAGAATTTTATGAGAATACCATTTAATCAAAATTTTTGGCTTTTTAATTGATTTTTTTTCCAATTTATTGCTATATAAGAAATTCCTTAATAAAAAAAGTATCATATGACAACTTTTAAGAATATATTTATTCCTTTCAAGCTATATCCAAGGAATTTTAGAGGTTTTGGTATGGAGAGCACTTGAAATTTTGAGGATCATCCTCCTCAAACATAATTCTCCTCTAATGTCATCTCTAAAGCTTCTCCAACAGTTTGGCATGGTCAGCTCGAGCATCTTGAAAAATCTCCAACATCTTATCTCCTCTGGTTCATTCTCCCTTTCATATGTCATTTCCTTGCTTTTACTTATTCATCATGTTTGTGTAATTAAAGATAACGTCTCCCATTTGGTGAGTCTAGTCTAACGAGTCATGGTCACCTTGATTTGGTTTACATTGATGTTTGGGGGCCATCACCTATCTCGTCAGTTGATGGTTTCAACTATTACATTATCTTTGTTGATCATTTTACAAAGTATTCTTGGTTATATCCCTTAAAATTAAAATCTGATGTGTTTGTCATTTTTCGTCAATTTAAGGTGGTTGTTGAAAAATATTTTCATCGCTTAATTATTTCACTTATTCTTATGGAGTTCGGAATATATTGCCCTTAAATCCTTCCTTAGTACCCTTGGAATTCAATATCTCCAAACTCCACCTTACACTCCCCAACAATAACAACATCATTGAGAGACGCCACAAAACACATTATGGATATCGATTAACCCCTTCTCCATCAAGCTCATGTCCCTCACTAGTATTGGTCCTATGCTTTTCAAACTACTATTTATTTAATAAACCGTCCCTACTCCAATTCCTTCGCTCTTTGCCCTATGAAAAATTATTTCATCAAAAACCAAATTACAATAAATTGAAAGTATTTAGATGTCTATGTTTTCCTTGGCTAAAACAATACATGTCTAATAAGCTTGAACAAAAATCCTCTCCATGTCTTTTCATGGTTACTCTCTTCACCAAAGTGCTTACCTCTATTTGGATATTCACACTCACAAAATTTACACTTCTTGTCATGTTCGGTTTGTTGAAACTCAATTTCATTTTTCTAACTCAACGTCTATTCTAGAATCTACATGCCCTTTGTCTTCTTGGACTTTGTCATCCTCTTCCTTTCCTATTGCCTCACTATCCTCTACACTACATCTAGCACCAGCTCACCATCTCCTAATTGCTTGTACTAGCCCTCTACCTTGGCCATCCATAGCAACCATGCCTAAACTTTCAACGGGATCAGGTACTTCTCAATCTTCTTCACTTCTTATTTTAGTATCCTTCTCCCCACTATCTCCACCCTACCGGTGGACCCCTACCCGATCCACAGTCGGGGTACTCCACTGCTTAAAATGAAAAGAAAATGTGAGTTGATTTTTGAGTTTTGGAAAATCCGTCCCCGATGAGGAATGGTTTTGCTTTGGAGTCGCCACTTACTTTTATTTTTATTTTTAAGTGGGGAAAAGCAAGTAATAATAAAAACCCCTAATGACTCCAAGTTAGGAAAAAGCGGGTTTGCGAAAACTAAATTTTAGGTACCGGGATCGCTTTACCCATTGGGAAGATGCCACTTGCGCGAGGTAGTATCCCGCTAAGCCCGAACTCCGGTCTCTACTAATGAATTGGGTACATGGGGGCATATAGGCCAAAGATCAAACAACCTCCTAGGATAGACGGTTGACATAAATCACATAGTCCTAAGTGGTATTTGACATGCATATGAATTCAACAATCAAACCAATGGCGCGTACCTGGGGTCCCTTGCCATGTGCTACAAAAAAGGTTAGTTGATTCTTCAAAGCACACAAATTAACCATTCAAAACCAAACACCAAAATTCATACCAAAGAGGTTAAGATAATCAACTAAATTCTAACGAACAAACAAACGATCCTAATTTAAAAAACTAACTCTTCAATCTAACTATAAAATTGAAACTAGTTAACTTATGTAATAAGATTTTTCAATTTAACCAGCCACCAAGACTAAAATTTGAAACACTAACTTTTTAATTTGATAAACAACAAATCTATTTTTTTAAGAGCACTAATTTTTCCATCTAGGCTAAAGTTAACACTAATTCTTTTTTATTTTTTTTATTTTAAAAGCGCTTGACATCTCTTTTTCTTCTTCTTCTTTTTTTATTTTTTATTTATTTTTAATTATTTTTTTACACTAGAGATGAATTTTAATTTGGCAACAACCAAAACTAATTTTAAAAAATAACTAACTTGTCTATCTAATCTAAAATTAAAACAAATTGTTAGAACATTCATTTTTCCATTTAAACTAAAATCATCTTACCTAATACCCAGAATTTTTCAAAGCAAACGGAATATAAGTTATCAAACTTATCAAACTAAGATCCTAAGCATCAACATAATCGAAAAGCATAGAAGTTATTTTAACCAAAATTCCATGATTAATATTACCCAAAAGCATCAAGAAATCATTTTTACTAAAATTGTAAACATCAATATAATCTAAAACATTCAGAAATAATTTTTACCAAAACAACCACCCAAAAGCAACCAGAAATAATTTTCACTAAAACTCTAAACATCAATATTATCCAAAACATTCGAAAATCGTTTTTACTAGAACTCTAAACATCCATATAACCTAAAAAAAATTCAGAAATCATTTTACTAAAACTCTAAACATCAATAACCCAAAAGAATTCATAAATCATTTTTACTAAAACTCTAAACATCCATATAACCTAAAAAATTCAGAAATCATTTTTACTAAAACTCTAAACATCAATATAACCCAAAAGCATTCAGAAATCATTTTTACTAAAATTCTAAACATCCATATAACCTAAAAGCATTCATAAATCATTTTTACTAAAACTTTAAACATCAATATAACTCAAAAAAATTCAGAAATCATTTTTACTAAAACTTTAAAACATCAATATAACCTAAAAGCATTCATAAATCATTTTTACTAAAACTTTAAACATCCATATAACCTAAAAAATTCAGAAATCATTTTTACTAAAACTCTAAACATCCATATAACCTAAAAAAAATTCAGAAATCATTTTTACTAAAACTCTGAAACATCCATATAACCTAAAAAATTCAGAAATCATTTTTACTAAAACTTTAAACATCAATATAACTCAAAAAAAATTCAAATATCATTTTTACTAAAACTTTAAAACATCAATATAACCTAAAAGCATTCATAAATCATTTTGACTAAAACTTTAAACATCCATATAGCCTAAAAAATTCAGAAATCATTTTTACTAAAACTCTAAACATCCATATAACCTTAAAAATCAGAAATCATTTTTACTAAAAACTCTAAAAATCAATATAACCCAAAACATTCAAAAATAATTTTAACTAAAACAACTAAACCTCAATATAACCTAAAACATTCAGAAATAATTTTTACTAAAGCAACTAAACATCAATATTACACAAAAGCAACCAGAAATTATTTTTACGAAAACTCTAAACATCAATATAGCCCAAAACATTCAAAAATAATTTTTTACTAAAGCAACTAAACATCAATATTACCCAAAACATTCAGAAATAATTTTTTACTAAGACAACTAAACATCAATATAACCTAAAAGCAACCATAAATAATTTTTACTAAAGCAACTAAACATCAATATTACCTAAAACATTCAGAAATATTTTTTACCAAAACTCTAAACATCAAGAACTGACAATATTGGCAATACAATACAAGAACAAAGGACAAAGGCCTACAAAGTCTCTTCCCAAATAATGATCCCACGGTCAAGATGGCCATGGTGGCCTCTTAAAATCAAGTAACAGTCATCCATCAAAGCTTCTCAAATACGCAAGCTGCAAACAAGAACCCCTTCCAGAATCTTGAATATATCCTAAAGAAGCCATAAAGAAACATTCCTTTCTCTAAACCATATTCTAACAACTCAGAAAATAAACCAAAATAAATAGATAAGTAAAATAACATAACGTAAAACCACAAGAAGTCGCTTACCCGAAACACACCGACGTTAAGCCTCTTGCCTATTACCGCCTTTGTCTCCAAATACTTTCTTCTACATCAATCGGTTTACTCTTCTCTCATGCTTCCTCCCCTTTTCTTTCCTTTCTTTTTGTTCTTTCTCCCCTCCTTTTATTCACAAACTCCTCCCTCTCCTTTTGAAAAACTTCCACCCTAAGAAAGATCCTTCCACCTTCTCTTCTTAAAAAAAAAAAAAAAACTCGTGCCTCTTAAAAATATTATCCTCATTTTCTAAGTGCATGGAGAACCCAAGATCTCTTTGGGAACTCCTTTTCCCATTCTCCCAAAAACCCATTAACTTATATATTTTCCTTATCCATGTATTTTTTTATTATTTACAAGTACTAAAATCACTTCAAAATCATGTAAAACAATAATAAAAAAGAATACATTTTCCAAATATATTACCTTAAGTAAAATAAACAAATAAAATAGAATAAAAACAATTTTGAAATCATCAAACTAACAAAATAAAATTAAAAAAAAAACATTTTTGAAATTGTCAAACTATCAAAATAAAAGCATTTTTTTAAAATATTAAATAAATTAAATGAAACAAACATCTTCTTAAAAAAAATATTAACCTAAATAACTAAAAATTATTTTTCGGAAACATTTAATTAAATTAAATAAATAAATAAATTTTCAAAATAGATGAAAAAGTAAAAGTTCCCTTTTTTAAAAAAATATTAAATTAAAATAAATGAGTAAAAAACTACTTTTTTAACATGATCAAAATAATAATAAAAAACAAATGAATAGATAAATCAAATAAGTAACATAATAAAGTAAAACAAAATAAATAAATAAAAAGTCATGTATTAAACGAGCCATGCAAGCCATGTCACCCATGCAAGCTATGTGAGTAACAATGGGCCACCTAAGAGCTTCAACCAATTGGTCAATGATCAATTTGAAAAGAATATGTCAAGAGGACAAAATTTTGGGTCTACAAATATGCCCCTCTTCGATAGAGTGAATGAACGAGTAGTTCGGGAGTACGTAATACGAGCGGTGGATGAGTGAAATGAACTTTAGTGAAGAAATTCTAAAGACCAACAATTTTGTCCCTGCAAAATCATAAGGAAAGCTAAAGGAATTGGTCACGATGACTGGAGGACTAATGGATCCAAACACGATGTCGAAGAAGATAAGGAATCCGGACATTACACCGAAGAGAACTAATGGGATTCTGGTGCGATGCTAGAGGAGATAGGAGAATCCAGACACAATACCAGAGAAGATAAGAAGATTCGGACACAATGCCGAAGGGAAAAAGAAGATCCGCACGATGCTAGAGGTGGTATTGTGAGAACTGACACAATGCCAGAAATCTTAAACATAAGGACTAGAGGATTCGAGTGTGATGTCAGAGAACCACCGAAACAAAAGGGGATCGATCCGGGCGAGTATCGGAGAACCCAATACAAAAAGGATCGACCGAGCGGCACGGAGAACCTAGAACAAAGGATTGAACTGGTGCAAGTACCCCTGAGAATACGAAACATAGGGGATTGATCCGAGCGAGTACCGGAAAAGGGTCCTGGCGAGTACTGGGAAAGGGTAGAATTTGGGCGAGTGCCGGAAAAGTAGAAATCCAGGCAAGTACCGAAAAAGGTAGGATCCATGTGAGTTTCGGAAAGGTGGAAATCTGGGCGAGTACCAGAGAAAGGTCCGGGCTAGTACCGAGAAAGGGTAGAATCCGGGCGAGTGCCGAGAAATGGTAGAATCTAGGCGAGTACCGGGAAATGGTAGAATCCAGGCGAGTGCCGGAAAGGTGAAAATCTAGGTGAGTACCAGAGAAAGGTGGAATCCGGGTGAGTACCTGAGAAAGGTCCGGGCGAGTACCAGGAAAGGTGGGATCCGAGCGAGTATCGGAGAAGGGCCCGAGTGAGTACCAGGAGAAGGATCGGAGAAGGGGTAGAATTCGGGCGAGTACCGGAGAACCACCAAACTAAAAAGGGATAGGGGATGCCAAAACTAAGGCTCTAGATGAACTAAACTGAATGGGGATGCCCTAAAAACAAACCTAGAGAAAAAACGGGAGACTTAGGATGCAACCGTTGAGATAACACCGACCTTGATGACAAAAGGGTATGCCCTGCAGGATGTCGAGCGCCAATAAAATGACAAGCGAGAAAACACAAAACACCACTACCAAGATGGAAAGAAGGAGGTACACTTCGCAGGACAATCTCACAAATGTGACCAATGTGAAAGGAAAGGGGTTATGCCCTAGTCTAGGTATCATCGCAGAATGTCAAAATCCCATAACTCATACATTACGCGTCAAAGTCGAGCCGAAAAACATCACAATTATTCATTCATGAAAAATCATCCATTTTATTCCACAACATCCAATATCCACAAAACTGATATAGGGTATGCCCTAATGTGCACATCTGATATGCAAGTGCCTCGATAAAAAACTCTGAAATAAATTTCTGAAGACCTAATCGTCTGAACAAGAGAACAAGACAACATATGGGGTGTGCGCCGTTGTGCACCTTTACTGAAGTTGGACGAATATACGCTGAACAATCTAACCCTAGGCTAGCCCTTAGAAGCACTCATTGTATGAAGAAACCCGACCGCATGAGAGTTAAAGCAGACCTAAAATGTAAAATGGGAAAGGAATGCAAAAATGTAAAAGGCCAAACATGGCCTTATTTTGGAATCAAAATATCCCACATTTTGGTCTTTGGGATAGGGCAAAACGTGAGTGAGAAGAGAGGAGAAGAGAAGAGGAAGAGAAGAGAAAATTAAGAAGGCCAAAAAGGTATGGAATTCTACGGATTTTGTATGGAATGTATAGAACCTTGTAAAGATACATGTTTGGATCTTAGGAAGTTAACCTAATTTCCAAGAATTTGAGATTGGGTTTGGAAAAACCCTAATTAATCTCTATGTTTGGTATGGGTTGAGTTAGAACTCACTTGGGAGACGTTCGCAGAATACAGAGTTTTATTGTATTTTTGGCGTACTGGTAAAAATGACAAAATATAGCAAAATCTGGGCAAAATGTCAGGGGTCCTATGCAACAGCGTAGTGACCCACGCTGTGACGAAGGTCTACGCCACGGCGAAGGGTTCCTTCACGCAAAGATGGCTCTAGAGGGGGAAATTGGCCACTGGTTTAAGCCGCGTTGGTTTCTCATTCATAACACATAAATTTATGTGTTTTGTTTGTTTCGTTATTCCGTCCTTCCGAGGACTTGTCTATTGGATTAATGAGGACCCTATAAGTGTATATGTGACGCCCCATTCGCGGGTCCGTTTGACTCATCCGTCAACCTCATGGAATACAAGTGGATGCTCTGCCACCCGACGCCACTCGGGAAATCGTGCAGAGTCTCCGCACGGAGCTCTACCCAAATACAGTACCTGCATGAAACCTGTCCCAAGCAGTCCAATATAATCTCAATGATACAAATATGGATAAAAACGGCCTCTTGGGCCCATACTACAATATCCAATAGTTCTAAGAGTTCAAATGTTTTACTCTTATACAACACATATATTAAACTTAACGAGTTCTAATACATGTATACATCATCAAAGCCACAACCCGACTTTCTTCTAATCCCGCCTCCTAGGATCGAGCCGTCCCGCACGCCTCCCCGGCACCGAAAATAATATCCTCGACAGTGGTGAGCTAATGTCGCGAGTGGAATCGCCCTATGGCCACTTCCACCTAAGTGCAAAGGCAATGTCTAAGCAAAATAAACATACATTCAAGCAAATGCATGATCCTACTTGAATGTCTATATGACCAACTCAGATCCCGAGTCCTCACCGACTCCATCACACTCGCCTAAGCCTCGTATGAGAATTCTTATATTCATTTGTTTGTTAGTGGACAACCCTCCGATGTGTAGATATTAATTGGGCCGTCTCCGAAGGATTGATATTATTTATGACTACCGATATATCAATTGGGCCATTCCACGATTGATATTTTTAGTTTTAGACAACCCTCAGATAATTCACATTTTGACAACCCTCCGAACTATTTTCTCTAGATTCATCTCATGCACTCAATTCTATAGTCCTGTGGTGTTCAAGTGCATATGGAATGCATGTATGCCAGCCCAATACATAAATTTAATTCACATGTAAATATATAAAACATGAATATATTCACATAAAAAATTAAATCACACAATCATGTCATGTAATTTCTCATTCATCACATCAAAATTAGCTCACGGGCTAATGATCAAACGTAAGAATTGAATTTTCCTGAATTATCACTAAACACATATTTTCACAAATTTTATTTTCCGAATCATTATTTCGGGAACAAGAAACCTCGCTTATCGTTCCTATCAAACACACCATTCGCTCACTTTGTGAACCCGATTTCTACCATTTCCGCCTCAATCAAACCAATACATGATTTATCAACCATTCCTCACCCATTTAACCCAAACAGTCCGTATCGCCTCACCTACCGCCTCCATTTGCGTTCCAAAATTATATCAATTCGGGTCCCAGTTGCCGTGACCGATCAAACGGTCACCAAGGCCTCAACCAACCAACATTAACATAGGATTTAAAACGAAGAATAAAACCTCAAGAGTGAGAAACCTTCTTACTTCGAGTTTGAGAACTCCTGTATCCCCAGACCCACGCGGCCCTCTCCTACTGTGAGCTTCTCCCTCTTGTCCCGAGACCGCCGACTCCATTTGACAAGCCTGCAAAACCAGAGAGTATGAAGACACTCTCTAAAAAAATGAGATCTAAGCTTTCCGTGCAAGCCTCCCTCCTCCCCACCTTTTTTCTCCCTTTTGCTTTTGAAGAGGATGATACTATTCCTCTGGCCTTTCTAACTTAAATCAATTTCTATAATGACATCTATGTCCCTCTTTTACCAGTTTTGATATTCGACACTATCTCGGCCGTCCATTTTCATCATTTCTCTACTCATACCACTAATGGCACATGAGTACTAGCTATGTGTGACATCGAAATTCGCTTTTACTTCCAGACCCAACCGCGACGCCTCTAAAACGTGCCGACCCGACTGTTCTAATTCTAATAAATTTTTATGTAAGCAGCCATTTCTCGCGAGACGATTCCAATAAAGGTACCTGTTTGGTCATCCAGAGATCTGATAGAGAATAAATTCCTCAGATTTTAACCGAAATTAATAATTTTGTAATCGACCATAATTTTACCTTTTCCATAAATTGGAATTTCGTCTTATAGTATATAAGGGTCCATTCATGTTAAAATGTAAAAGATAAATTAGATCAGATTTGTTTCTGCCTCTACGTAGTGTGATGTGGGCAAACTTAATGCCCTATGATAAGATAGTCATTATATGATAAGAAATGGCCTATAAATACGCTTATATGGATAATTGCTATATGAAAAGTATAGTTAAATATTTAAAAGAGATTGTTTGAAAATGAATATCTCATAAGTATACATAATATCAATAGGTATTCATGTATATGAGATATCTTTTTATAATACCTACAAGATTAATAAGAAAACATAATAAAATCTGACTTGTCTCGCTGGCGGACCGGGTAGTCAGGATGTTAGGCATGCTTATAGGGACATAGTTGCTGCAGCATACAGTTTACAGATATCGAGGCCCCGTTTGGGTCAATGACATGAATCCCGTTTGGATCGCTATAGCGGCCCTGTTTGGGTCATATAAAGATCACCGCCTCGCATGCTGATAGTACCTTCTACATATTAAATAGAGATCACTGGTTCAGATAAAGGACATTACCTTCGGGTACATACAGATAGAGAATAGTGATAGTACCTTCGGGTATATATAGTTCTCTCCCGCATCCACTTCTGTGGTATTTGCAGGCATGAACATAAAAGAAAATGAAAAGTATACGCAGCGCGAAATGTAAAGTATATGATAAGATGAGAGGCATAGCATTGCTATGCGATGATAGTATACAATTACAAAAACAAGAAATACAGTATAAGATGACACAAAAAGTATATGAAATACGATAAGAGAGAAACATGTTATGAAAAAAAAAGGAAAGTAACATGAGAAATGGAATAAATATATGTACATGTTATATGTGTCATAAAGATATGCATGTGTTTAAAGTGGGATGACCCCTTGTTAGAGGTCGCCCATATGTATTAATTCCCACTAAGTGTAAAGCTTAGCAAGGGTGTTTTCATCCCGTGTAGTACGTAAGAGGAAACCAGATGACAGACAATCCGCACGCTAGCCGAAGGTCACACATCAATAGGTGCTCATTGGAAGACCTTTTGGTCTATTTTTGTATGCTAAGCATTTGCTTTGTAAACAATGAAAATTATTGTAAATGTTGAACATTTCCATCTATGGAGCTTGTATATGTATTTTGTAATTCATTGCTACATAATATAGTACAAGTTAAATGTTTAACATTATATTAAAGTTATAAATTTATAGTTAGTGGTATTAGAGGCCCAACTGGGGGCATTACAAGTTGATAGTAACAGAGCATCCCAGATTCGGTTTGGACCCGCTAATCAGGTCGGATCGAAGAAAGGGTGCGACATCTTGAGTTTAGGTCAAGGTCATCTCTACCCTAACCACTAAACTCAAGAGTCATTAAGCTTAAGAATTCGCTTACCATGTTAAACCCTAGATATTCCTACTCTAGGCGTGAACAATAATTCATATAGGTCCCTTTAGCACAAATCTAGCTTCTCACTTAGATTCGAAAGCAAATAATCAAAGAGGTAATCGATCAACAAACTATTTGTAATAAAAACTATATGAATTACCCAATGAAATAAACAACTATATAATAGAAATTAATCCAAAGTTCCGAAAATCAAAGCAAATCAAGACTACATCATAGCCATAGGAAAACAAACTAAAACATACTAAGAACGAAAGAAAACATAAAGGGAGAACATAAGGTAGAAAAGAGTGAAAATTCGGTTTCATGAAGAAATCTTCATCTCCTCCTCGATCTCTCACAAGGAGGCTTCACTCGACTACGAAGACTCTCATCGCCGCTCCCTAATCTCCAACTCCTCTCCCCTCCAAGAATCGTGCCCTAGGGGTTTTTCCTAGAGTGTTTTCCCTAATCTCCAACTCTCACAACTCCTCTCATTTTCCTTTCACTTCGAGGCCATAACTTTCTCTTCAGAACTCCAAATTGAGCAATATTGGTCTCGTTGAAAAGCTTAAAGAGCATCAAATATGGATAGTTCTAGAGAGAAAATTTTAGAGTTGATAATAAAGACGGAATTAACAAAGTATGCAAACTAGTCAGATTTTGAGCACTCTTCTCTTTTTCCTTCTTCTAAAAGCCATAACTTGATTATTTGAAGTTCAAATTGAGTGAATAAGGGCTCTTTAGAAATCTTGAGAAGTCTAATATCCATAAATAAAAAGATTGGATCCATGGGAGGTCATTCTATAGCTGAAAATATTGAAATACAAAGAGTCGTTGTCGCATATGGAATTTGGTCGATTGTATTTGATGCCTTTTTGCTCCGCTTGATCTTTGCTTTCACTCCTTTAGATCCGGACTTGCCCTACATCAAAATATGAGAGGAACAAGCATTAAAACCTTTGAAATCACATTAAAAACATGTGTATGATAGAGAATAAATGATAATTAAATTGGATGTAGATTACAACTATCAGTACACTTTCAAAAGAGAAGTCTTTATACAACAACCTGCTAGCTTCCTTGATCGTAATCATCCTTCCTTTCTCACTTTCTACAAGCGTTGTCTCAACATTTTTCTATCAAGGACCTTGGGGATCTTCACTATTTCCTTGGAATTGAGGTGCTTCCCACACCATCTAGATTGCTCTTAACTCAGCATAAGTATATCTGAGATTTACTTGAAAAGACCAACATGGCTGGTGCTAAAGAGTGCGCCACAATCGATGACTTCCACTCAAATTCTCCAACTTAGTGATGGTTCTCTTCCCATTAATGCTACCAAGTTCAGGCAGGTTGTAGGCGCACTACAATACCTATCCTTGACACGCTATGACATCTCTTTTGTCACCGCTTGGCTCAATTCATGCATTGCCCATCACAAATACATTATTCTATTGCCAAGCTGCCTCCACACCAAGTCCACCATTCATCATGTTCTCTCAAGTGTCATCAACCCTTAATCTCACAAATTTTTACAAGCGCTGATTGGAATGGTGATTATGATGATCGAAAAATAAACTTCGCTTTACATTCTATCTCTTGCGGGAACGCTATCTCTTGGTGCTCCAATAAATAGAAATATTGCGTCTGCATTTCCACCAAAGTAGAATGTCGAGCCTTGCCCTACGTGGCCATGGAAGTATTTCTTTAGCTTATGGCTTCTCAAGAAACTATATGTTGATTACTCTTTATCTCCAAATATTTTTTGTGATAACGCTGGTGCAAATATATCTTTCTATCAACCTTGTTTTCCACTCACGAATGAAACAATTTTCTATAGACTATCATTTTGTTTGTGATCATGTGGCTCGTGGATCGTTTACTGTCGCTCACATCTCCATAAAAGACCAGCTTGCATATGCTCTCACTAAGTCGTGGTCATCACTTCCATTCCGGCTGTTGTCATCTAAGATCGGTGTCTCCAATGGGAGCATCGTCTTGCGAAGGCCTGTTAGAGAACCATGCTTATTAGACTCGATCGCTGCATCATCAATAAAACAATCCCAATTATTCATCTATTGTAAATAAAACAAGTTCAAATTTAAATATCCGTTTGTAAATATATGTTCAAATTTAAATATTCTGTTTGTAAATATATATATATATATATATATATATATATAGGCAAGTAGTATATATATATATATATATATATATATATATATATATATATATATATCCTACACTATATGTAAGTTTAAAAACCTACTTAAAATAAAAAATATTTATCTTCTCATCTTGTTACTTATTATAGACTCCTTTGAAGGCATGTTTTGGAAACTAGTGGTTATACGATGATGATGCTTTATTTCGATTCCTAACGTGTTCTTATGTTCTTAATCTCTTTTGATCCAGATTTATCTTTGTTATTTTTATCCTTAGCACCTCCTAGTTCCATATTTTCATAGAGTTCCTAAGCTTTATCAATGAGGGGGTAACTTTTCCTCCTATTTGCTACTATATTGACACACATTGTGGGCAATTTTTTAATTATTTAGGGGATGGGTATGCCTTTTTATTGAGATAACTTTGTTTTTTTCTGGAAATTAGTGTCTTCAATCCAATTTTTTCAAAATTTTGCATGATTGGTTGTGTTTTTTTTTCTTTGAATGATTGTTTGTTTGTAGTTGTTGTTGGTGCCTTATTTATCTCATTAGGTATTGACTTTGATATTTTAAGATTAGTAGCAAAGTTGGGATACTTTAGTGTTTGCTTGATCTTGAATTTAAGGATCCTTTCGTTGTGGGCGACTTGGTTATGGAAGTCCCATGCTTTTTACCTAATTATTTCTACTTGGAATCTCCGCTACACACCGAACACACTAGATCCTCAGCCATATGTTTAGGCACCGACACACTTTTCTGAACACAATTATCCTTTGTAATTTATCTATGACTTTAGTAGTGTTGGGACACCTTCCAAAAAAGAGGCTAATGTGCCCCACCTACTAAAAAAAATCATGAAAAAGATATGAAAATCAGAAAAAGAACAAAAAGAACAAAAAGAGTTATGAAATAAGTCAATTGATCCAATCGAAATCTTGAGTACAATCCGAGGGGCCTTCTTAAAGCCTAATTCCCTAAGCTAATTGGTTGAGAGTCATTGATTTCACTACTTGTTACATGAGATAGAATATGGATTTATTTCATAAGTAGGTGCCTTGGGACTTGTGTTTTTCAAGTTATGTTTGACTAAAGTTCAAGGGGAACTTAATGCCTAATGCCCTTAACTAATCGGTGGAGAGAGTTATCGATGAATCTCCGTTACATGGACCATCCTCTAAATTCCTTGGCATCAGACACCTACCGCTTAGCCTTAGTTATTTAATAAAAGGTGTGCTTTTGACATACTCTCTAGTTCATCTATTTTGCAAGTTGAGTCAGTTTGGTTGGGGGAAGATTTGGTACTTTGTCTATGCTTTGGAGCTAGTCACATTAATACCAAGGTCCACCTAGAAAGGTTAGATAAGGAATTGGTGACAACCATACCTTGTTCACCATACCATTGGAGACCTTGTCCATTAGAGATAGTAAACACCTTGGGATCCCGATGAAGCTTAAATTTAGATAAACCACCAATGCCTTTTTGATAACTTTGGCACCTTCATAGCACCCATCTTTGTTATTATTTGATTGCTTTGGTTTGATTTGTTTTGGTTTGTTTTCATTAGGTTTTAATTATTTTCATTATTTTGATCACTACTCTTATATTTCTACTTTTCCATCGCATGGGACTAGGTCATAAGTTGGTTAGTGTGATTCCTCGCTTCAAAGGTGACATTTTTGAATGCTTAATTCACATGCTTTTGGGTCCTTTTGAGCGGCAATTATGCTTACTTAGCCACTTTGACGAGTTGTTGGTCTCGAACTCTTGAACTAATGTTTCCATGGAGAATGTTCTATTTAGAAGCCTTTTTAGGTGTGATTTTAACTCTTGGGAGCATGGAGTGAAGCAATGCGATGTCTACGAACTCAAATGAAGACTTGGGAGAGGAAGAAAAGCATCTAAAGTTGAAGAGAACCAATTTTGCTCTCACCAAGCAGTGAGAGCTAGCATGTATTTTGACGATCTTTTCTGATTTATTTCTATTTTTAAATCTCCTAACATGTTGTAAAGGATATGGAAACTATGTAACTTGGCCCTAAAAGGCCCTAGGACGTGATTCTCGTATAGATAAAGGGAGGTAGGATAAAAACATATACAATTACTGATTCGATTGTTACTTTGTTTTTTCAATCTTTTAGTAAAAATTTTTCATTTGTTTGTTTTCCATTATGTTTATGCATGAGTTACCTTCAATCTATGGCATGCTTCTACCCTAGAATGGCGGGTAAAATCAGTCATGGGGGATACGCGTATCTGGGCGACACAAGGTCGAGGGTGATCAACAAGGTACAAGCTTCATACTGAAGGCACATTAATTCAATTGTGAAAAAGTCCCAAATAGGTCAGACCAATCAAGCCTTGAAGCACCTTTAAATAACTACACCTTTAAAGATTAAAATGTACAAAGTAGTGAATTTTATCTCATCTATGTTAGGTATTCGGTTAACATAATTAAATATTTGAAGGACATTTGGGAACCCACTATAAAACAAATCATAGTCAATTATGCCTTACCAAGTTGGCATTTCTCCCCATGATTAGCAAACTAAATGATCTTGATTAGAACGTTAGATGTACAAAATCTCTAACCGCATAAGCAAAATTATGTGTTGTATATCTAAGTCTATTGAACTCCTAATGATTTGAGCATACTTAAGTGTAAAACTTGAAATTTTCATAATGCGTGAGGGAATCATTAATTTATTGTTCTCTTAGTTATTAAAAAAAATTAAACTGTTCACTATTCACAAAAGTGTGCTTCTATTGATGAAGGCGGAACCTTAACCAATCTCTATTAATTAAGAACTAATTGACTTATCGCTACATAAAACATACTTTTATGACGTACCTATCGTACTAGTGCATTAAATTATAGCAAGCTGTGGTTAAATAGATTTTAATGCTTAACATGTGTGGGATTCTAAAATGGTGTGTATCACGTCTTCTGAGAATTAAATAGTTATGATCTCTTGATTAGGGATGACAATTTCGTGGGTCTACTAGGTCACTTGGTCTTATTGAGAAGGGTTAGGTTAATGCTAATTGGGTTTGGGATTAAAATTAGAACTGGTAATATGTGCTGAGTCCAATAGGCCAGCCCATTTTAGCTCGAATTTTTGGAGGATTGAGTTATAAAATTTAAGGTTCGAATAAAACCGGGCCAATTTGGCCCGACTTGTTTTGGCCAGACCTGTTTTGGCCCATGGTCCATATGAGTTTGACCTAGGTTAACTCGATTACCCCACTTGGCCCAAATTTTTTATTCAATTTTTTTAAGTAACTTGCTAAGTAATTGAGATTTTTAAGGATTCATCTATAAAATTTGATATTTTGGCTATCTCTTTTGTAGCATAGGAGTTTTAAAAATAATAATAATTATAGTATATGATTAATATATTAAACTTTATTGTCTTAACTATTTTATTTTCTTCCTTAAAAAAATATATTTTATTTTCAATTTATAAATTTATATTTTTATTATAATTTATATGATAATTTAATATTTAAAATTCTGTATAAAAATTTAGGAATTAAATAAATTACAGATTACAAATATATTTTTATTTATCTCATTAATCCTATTTTAAATATTTACAATTTCATTTTTTTATTTATCCTTTAAAATTTATTCAATCATATATGTTTTTTTTTTTTGATAAAAATGAAGTTGTACTAGTTTATAAATTAAATTAAATTTAATAACTAAATTATTAGTATATTTTAAATATTTTTATTACTTAAACTAGTGTTAATAATAAAACAATGTTATTTTTAAAATAATTAACAAAAATTATATACTAATTCTTTCCTAATATGATTATATCTCTTAGTCATAGATTTTCAAACAAATATGATATTTCATGATTAGATCAAGAGATGAAATTTTGGAAAAATATTTTTTATTCCAAACATAAATAAAATTTATGTGTTATTAATATTTTAAATTAATTAATAGATGATAATAACTCAACCAACATCGAGGATGTACATATTTCTAATGTGAAATCACATGTTGCTATTAAATATAACGAGGATAAGAATAAAGATTAGAGACATATGAGATTTTATTCAATACTTTGGAGTTGTTTTCAAATATGTTATTGTTATTACTTTATTGTATTAGTACTATTTAGCTAGTTAATTTAGTACTTTAATTATAACAATGTTATAATATTATTTATTTATTTAAGTTTATTTACTATTATATTGTTTAAACTCAATCATTTTATATATTAATTATTATTATATATATCTCTCTATATTATTTATTTTTATTTTAATAATAAATTTGTAAAATTAATTTTTAGCATTTTTATAGTTTTCACTGCTTTAACTCATTTTGATCCAATCTATGAATTGCTGAATCGATCGAAAACTAACCTAAATAAAAATAGGTCAAATTAGTCAACCCGTACTACACTTTAACACTAAAATCTATAACATGGATGGGGATCGGGTTTCCAAATAATGCGCCCCCACCACGATGGTAAAATTTCCACAAATATCCTTCATATACAAATATGCATTTCCTTTCCTTTCTCTCTATCCTCTAGGGTTTCATATCCATGCACCTCTGTGATCTCATTTGGGGTTTTAAGCTCACCTTGATCATTTGGAGTTTTCGACAGTCGACTTCGGGAATGTGAGTTTGGATGTTCAATCATTCATTGTGAGTTTGGGAATGTCGATAAAGGCCTTTTAGCGCTCGGGTAGTAATTCCAAAAATCATTTGAAACCAAGATTTGATCATTGGACGTGGATGGAAGATTTTCGATGAGTTGCTCATATTTTGGAAACTTGTATACATTTTTTGTGGTTCTCACCTCCTTCCTCACGAAATCTATTTTCCGATTGAGAGAAAGTAAAGGGTTTTTTGGCCGACTTCATCTACACTTTACTTTTGATTAAAGCAGCTCAAGTGGGTCTCTCTCACGAGTTCCTAATTACAATAATAGTTTTATCGTTTAGTGTTTTTTATCCTTTCATAACTGTTTTAGGCGATAAGTTACATAATCCAAATTGTTTTCAATTTCATGCGATGTTAATTTTCATCTTTCATCTTCTCTCTACGAATCCAACCATGGCATCATTGTTGTGAAGTATAGCCTTGAGGGACCCATATCTCTAATTTGATACAAATTTTAAGGGTCTTAATGAAATCTCACGATTCACATTCTTTTTCCATGATGGATTAAACTTTCGATGCATTTTGTTTGTTATGATTTTATTTTTAAAGGTCATTTTCTTTTCTCGAAGCAACCAAATAATATGAGATGGGAAGAACCGGCATTGTTGATGTAAAGATGTTGTGTGCCCGTCGATTAAATAATGACATCTTTTCTTGGGTCGGGTTGGGAATGGATTTGTGAAGCGACAATGGGAATACCCTTACCGGCACAGTTGGAAAACCTTTTAAAATTTGGCTCAGGTTTGGGAAACATTCATATGCCTGTCCCAAACCGTCAGGTCTCTTCCTACTCTTGATGGTTTACCAAGCAACATAGTCTATTGAGTCAGTGTGAAACCATAATATAATTGTAAAAATTTCATAACTTTAGTTAGAAGCCTCAAAATGGTTGAATCTTCATCTTAGTTAGAGCTTGAGAAGATTAGATGTAGGTCGATTTGCATTAGGTCACTATAAATTCTTTAGCTTATTTTTTTTCTATCATTTCTCTCTTTATATTTTATTGTTGTTTATTGATTCTTGCATATTAACATCCCCACAACTAAACAACGCATAACTAAGTAGTGACCGCAGTAACAATATGTACCTAAAAGCCATTCATGTAAAAAGTATCATTATACAACCTTCTTTAATGGAAAATTGCACATGAAAAGTAGTTGGTAAAGTAGTCTCGAATTCTCTGTGAACATAAATAATGCTGTAAGACAAAGCATGCTTGATAACTTAAAATGACTTGATATTACAAAGCTTGAACATCGATGAAGAAGATGTATTTGTATCCTAGCAAGTGCATTTGGCGAAGGTAGCATCGAGGCCCGGTCGGTCGGTGATGTCATATTCAACCTCCCTCATAATTCTCTTGGCACATAAATCTCCTTGACACTTTCTAATTCTCTTTCCTAACTCCATGGCGACTTCTATCATTGTTATGCATTCATCCCATTCAAGTTTATGCATCGTCTTGCAAATGAGCAAAATGCATTGATCTCTTCTTATCGCCCCTCTTTTACGACTTCGAGTATCAAGAGATCGATAAAGCGATTTTCTTTCATGGACGATATGAAATATGTGGCTAAACTTTTCTCTTCTCCAGATCTAGTTTTCAATATTGGCTTTTTCCCCGTTAAAAGCTCAATAAGAACTATTCCAAAACTATAAACATCACTTTTTTCAGTAAATTGGCTTGATTGAAAGTGTTGCTGAGGTCCAAATATCAAAAGTACCACGTACTTGGGTGGTCAAATGTTTGGTCGATGGTAATAGATTTGAGTTCAAAATCTGCCACGCTTTTATACGATATTTATCATCTAAAAGTATATTAGTAGTCGATTTGATATCTCGATGATAAATTGGTGTAGCAGCTGTCGAATGTAAGTAAGAAAGAGCTACAGCGACTTATTAGCAATTATGGCTTGCATTTCCATATGTCCCGGGAGATTCTTCATTTTGATTATGGATATGTTACGAAAGGGTTCATTAGGGAATGAACTCATACGCCCGACAAAGGTACTTGTTTCTAAACAACTGACCTAATAGCTTAACCACATTTCTATGATTGATTTGGATAGAATGACAACCTCATTGATGAATTTGTCTAAGTTTGTTTTCACCCATTATCTTAGCTGACTTTTTTAGCTACGACAATTCTTCCATCCATCAACATTCTTTATAAACAATACCTTAGCCTCCTTGACTGATACTTAGATTTTCATTATAACGATCGGTGGCTTTCTACAACTCCTTGGGAAGTGAACAATGTGGTTTTATCGACATTTCTGCACTTGAAGATAATTTTGTTCGAGGAGTAAACCACCGTTTCTTTTAAGCATTTCTCCTTGTACTTAATTTTGTTTCTCCTTCTTAGTACTACGTATATCCTCCATGCAAAGATCACCAAAGCAATGTCCCAAGTCTATTGCTATGCCTACACAAATCACAACAAAGAAAAATGTTACTTTGTCTAGTAATTAAAAAAAAACTACTAATCAACTCACGAATACTCTTGAATATAGTTTATATCACTCATCAACATATAAACATAGGAAGTATGATCTTCTTGTAAGTATATTCGAATTCACGTGATAAAATGCTATTTCCTTATAATTTAATAATCTACATTTTAAAGGAATACTTTTAAGTTCAATTAAATTTGTAAAGTTGCTTTTATTTCCTCTTAATCGCTTCCTTTTTTGTTATGGGTTTGCCAATATTATTAGACCATAATTACAAAAAACATAACAATCCTAGGAGTACTTGCTGTATCACACTTATTACCTTTAGTAAAGGAACATTCATTGTGAAATACTGCAACAATCATTTTTGTTTCTATGTTCTTATGGGAATACTACCATATTATAATACTATGTTGAACTTTCCTTCAAAGCTTGGTTATTGGATTCTTACACTAATTCCCTAATCAAGCTTCCTTCCTAGCAGAGGAAAATGGAACCAAGTTTTGAGGTACTATCTATGCAAAATTATGGTGACGTTGTGCATTTGGAAAACTAAATGACTCAAAATACCATCACATGATTCCATGCTTAATTTACAATTGAAGGGATTGCTACGTCGAATATCAAACAGTATTCATGAAAACTGAAAATGGATATTTTATCTTCATTTTTATTTCTCTTTGAATGATATCAACTTTTACGATCTTAATTTGTGTGTGCTTAAATATTAAGTTGAAATAATTATGTATTTTTCATTCGCCAATGAGTTTGAAAATATATATATAGGTACACATTTTTTACATAAATATGATAAAGCGAAAATTATATAAAATTCCCTTAAAACTACTCTAAAAAAGTTTAAAATATTTTTCTTTTCTCAAAAGCACATTAAAAATTGATCAAATAATTCTTATCATTCAATGAAAATAATTTGAAAAATATATTATTGAAATTTAGACATTAAAAATAAATTATTATTATAATTGAGTTTTATTTAAAAAAAAACAGATAATGTTATCTTTTAAGTATCATGAAAATAATTATAATATTAAAATTTTAAATATATAGTATTAGGTATCCATTAAAAATAAATTATTGTTATTATTATTATTATATTTGTTATTAATTTATAATTAAAAATATATTAATACTTTGTCTTATCAATTTATAAAATATAAATAATTTTACCCCTATTATTTGTTTTTGAATTTTAAAAAATGAATATGAAAACAATAAAAATGATGTAATGTGATAAAATTTATTGGTAATATATTACTTGAAAGAGGCATATAATATATCAGCTTAAACAACTTGGTGGAAAGAGCTGATTATGATATATCCCAACATTTTAAACTGTGATATTAAGTAACAATATGAATAACGATGAAAAATAAACTAGCAACTATATCCTTACAAACAACTTAAAATAGTTCTTTTAGTTTTATTTCTTATTATTTCACTGTGCCGGAGTTGAAAAACTATATTTTTATTATTTTAAATTTGTTGTTTTCTAGTAAATGTTTTTAAAAACAAAGTAAACTAACAAATTGTTTTTAAAAAATATTGAGACAGAAAATTTGACTGTATATAACTGCAAATTTTTACTGAAATTCTGTATTTTTTAATAAAAAATAAGAAGAAAATCCTTTTTACTGTTTTTCTCCATCATTTTCATTAGTAATTATTTTTCTCACTGTTTAAAATATTATTAATATGGTTTAGGGAAAATAATAATTTTACATGTGTTTGAGGAGTGTTTTTTATGAAAATAATGAAAATTTATTTTAAAAAATTGTTTTATACTATCCTCTAGAGAAACAAGAACAAAAAGTTGAGAAAACTTAGAACGTAGGTTAAAAATATGTATAAAGAAATTTTAAAAATGATTTTTTATCTGTACAAAGAGAAAAAAAAAAGATAGCATGCTATTTTGTGTATCTTAAATAACTTCTTAAACAATTAGTACTTGTTTTTTTTTTTTTAAATTTTCACAAAGATATCCATAGTATTCTGAAAAAAAAAAATCTCTTTCAAACTTGAAGACCGATTCAGTTAATTTTAATTTAATTCTCTTTCGGTTACCTTTTTTTCTTTTTCTTTTTCTTCTTCCCTATTTTGAAAACAAAAAACAAAAAGATCCTTCTATGTAACATCATGCCTGAAACTTAGTTTCTGATCTTAAATAATTATTCATTTATTTCTTAAAAAAGTTAATCAATTTTTTAAAAAAAATTTTTATTAGTAATTTTTCAATTTAAAATATATTTTCAAAATTATTAGCTTTAAAACCATTATATTTATTCTAAAGGAAAAAATTGTTATTAATTTCCTTTTTCCGATTTGTAACTTCGAAAGTATAGGAAAAGAAAAAGAAAAGAAGATAGCAACATACCTGGCAACACTGTTATTCCGCGGTGACTTGGATGTGTGGTTAATATAAATTTGATATATGTGTCGTAACTTCATGTTCAAATGGGATTTAGCTCTTAGTTCAGCGAAATGATTCCAAAATTAACAATAATAAAAAGTAAAAATTAAAAAGAATCGGTAAAAAGAAAAAAGAAAAAAGCAAAAGAAAATCGTGTTCAGGAGGCCTGGGAGGATTTTGCTTGGTATTTTTTTTGAAATAAGTTAAAGATATAAATTCAAAAAATGTTTGGTAATCATTCTCATTTTTTTCTTAAACAATTACTCATTTTGTACAAAAATATTCTTTTTCACTTCATATATTTAAAAATTGCTTATTAAAGAAATGTTACTTAAAAAAACAATGAGGAGCTCTAATTTTTATAAAGTGAGGCTAAAAATTAAAGGTTAGTTTATTTACAGGAGACTTTTTTGGAAACTATTTTTTTGTTAGTAAAAATAAGAAAGTATTTATTTTGTGTTTTTTAAAAACCGTTTTCAAAAAGAATTTTGAAAACAAGGCCAAAAGTGGCCCAAATTTCCAAATTGGGTTTGGAACTTTGATTAGATAGTTTCCCTTGACATCCATGGGAAGATAAGGGTTGCCTTTATAACCCTGTTGACAGCAGCCAGAGTGGGACTTGATGCTGGTGTCAGGTGAACAACGAGCATTACTTCCACAAACAGATGTGGATGTGTTGAGGTTTTGAGTGGAGGCATTGCATGTTGAGTTGTAAATCCGCCGCGATCAAGCACTGCTTGAACATATCCCTTATCTTTCACCTCGTGTGGATCTTTTACATTTTCTAGCTAAACCATGCGTGGTCCACCATGAATGCGTATTTGCATTTATCATGATGATCAGTAAAGCTTAGTACTATCAGGCCAGAGGTTTCCAAAGTTGTATTGAAGGACCGGAGGCCAGAAGGGACTTGGGTTTGACAACATTCCAAGCCATAGCAAGTGCTGTCTGTTGCCGCAGTCGTGCCATTTTTGCAGAAGGACATGCACCCCCCAACTACTTCATCATTCTGCAGGCTGATGTAGGCCAGGGAGCTGACACAGCAGTGAATCTAGTAGAGATGTCGGAGAATGAATAGGGGCCTCCGCCTCCCTCCCACGGCCGTGTTTCATTTGATGGTTTGCCGGGACAATCCTGATAAATCAGTACTGGGTTGTTGACCCTGATGGTTACTTTATCATCTGCTGAAACATTCCTTTAGCACCTCCATTCATTCTTTTCAAGGAAAGAGAAGCTGCTGGAGGATGATGGAATGAGTTGTCGCAGGATTACTTCGAACCATTCGTCGAAGTAACAGTCAGCAGATCCGATTCCGAAGGGGTATGGAATATCGACAAATACCACACTTTCTTCCACAATCAGCCATCGCTAGAGTTGCTCACTCCCTCCTGCTAATACTTTGTAGCCATAGTAACAAGCAGATCTGGAACTTTCGACCAGGCGCCACTACTCATCATTCTCCACTATGCTTCTATTTGGTTTGGTAATCTAATTGAGACTCGTATTTATGCAGCGAATTAGTAATAAAGCATCTTGAAAAGAAACACATGTACTCAAATATCTCTACCATGCTAGCTAGTCAACCGAGTCAAGCTTGGTTATTTCCTACATGTTTTCTCCGTCGCCATAATGGAATTATTGAGCAACCAGCCGGGACCACTGCTACGCCTGTACGTTTTCCATGCTATTTGGTGGGGGTCTTCGCAAATCGCAAAAGTAAATGGAAATAACCGTGTCGTCAATAATATAAATATATAGTCCGTGTGTATTCAAATAACGGCTACTTTCTAATATATATGGACTTTAGGGCCACTTTCACAATGCCTTTTAAAAATTGTTTTTAGGCTAAAAACGCACCAAGTATTTTAGGATAAAAGGTGTTTGGTATTTATTTTAAAACGTTTTGAAATCTAAAACATTAGTTGTTGTTTTTTTTGAAGGAAGCGTTGAAGGTTTTTTTTCCAAAAAAACATTTAGAAAAGTTTTTGGGTATACTAAGCCTTTATTTATTTATCTCCCTTAAATATATATTTATTTTTTCTTTAAAATATCTAGTTATTTTATTTAAAAATCTGAATAATATGATATATTTTTAAAATTCAAATAATTCAAATATATTTTTGTAATATTTTAAAAAAATTCTATAACCATAAAAATAATTATTTTAAGTTTTTATTGATACAAAATGTTTTACATATTTACATTCACAATTATAATTCAAGTCTTTTTTGTAAATATTTTTATAATCATACAAATTAATATTGTAGAGTTCTTATTAATACAAATGTTATGTATGCTCATTTATTAATTCAAAAATGTTAAAAAGAAATTTATAATCATAAAAATAATTATTTTTATGTTTTTATTAATACAAATATTTTATATATGTTTATTCATTAATTAAAATATTTTGTAAACATATTTTTAAATTTTTTATAATCATAAAAATAGTTAATTTAGTTTTTAGTAGTATGAATTTTTATATGTATTTA
Source organism: Tetrastigma voinierianum (assembly GCA_016808115.1). Taxonomy (NCBI): domain Eukaryota; kingdom Viridiplantae; phylum Streptophyta; class Magnoliopsida; order Vitales; family Vitaceae; genus Tetrastigma; species Tetrastigma voinierianum. The sequence continues at coordinate 24,957 of JAEQBH010002425.1, read as the reverse complement.
TATATTTTTGTAATAAATTTTTATATTTGTTATAATATCCTATTGTTGTAATTATATTCGATGAGACAAAGACAACAAATAGTGTAATTAGTGGGTATGTTTCAAAACTAGAGTTATAGGTATCCTACTCATATAGTATTATCAAATTTAGTAGGCTTTAAATGATTTATTATGGTATTAGACTCGGGTGTTGTATATCTGTGGTTTTAAGCGAATTTGTACATGTCTTTCTATTAGGAGGAGAATTTTATTTCTTGTGACCAGTTGAACTTCAAAAAAATAAAATAAATAAATAACAAAATCTTCAAAAAATATGTCTAACGATTGTTAAAGTTTTTAGAATTAAGATAAATAAAGCGATATTAAACATACTAAAATAATTTAATTGAGTTGAAAATTTTTATTAAAAAAATTTAGTATTATAATTATTACTTTAATTTTACTTATATTTCTTTTACATGTTTTAAAAACATATATTAAAATACATAAAACAAAACTTAGATTATAATTTTCAATAACTTTGTGAAAATATTAAAAGTTTTGTTTCAAAATTATTTTAAGAAAATCTTAAAGGATATGATATTTGATAAGAATAAAAATTTGTTTATAAATTTTGAAGTAACAAAAAATTAAGCTCAAAGGGATAACCATGAGCTAGTAGAACAATATGAAGTTGAAGCCCAAAGAAGAGTATTACTCCATTCTAAATAGAATCTTGGTGTTCATGTCTCTTGATAATGTGATGGATTTAAAGGATAATCATGTAAAACAGGAATAAGTGTGCTCCAATTCCGCAGTCCTTAGTGTTTGGACTATGATCTCACGTCGAGACTTTTAGTGCGGTATGTGCGAACTCCTTATAGGACTTAGTGCGTTCACAGCCGGATGTAATATATTTGCAATAAATTAAAGCACACAATCTTGTGTGGTTCGACGGCACGCCTAAATATGGGGTTGTGCCGGATGCAAAGATTTTTCATTGTTTTGATTTAAGGTTTACCAATTAGTATTATGCGATACGAGACTCCCTCTCTGCCCACAAGTACCCATGCTTGAAACCTTATCGCTCCTTAGTGGAATTCGGAATGAACTCCTCCATTCCCACTCTCTACGGCATGCACCCACCCTAACCCATGCGCAATAATACCTCAGATGAAGAAAAATAAAGAACATCATCTTTCATAAGGTGAAAAGGCTTTTAATATTCAATACCTCAATAGAAATATCTGCACTTTGCACTCTCTCGGCTATCGGACTTAGCTTGTTAACATAGGCACGCTCACGAAATAAAGTGTGAGCTCAATACTGAATTTATAGCCTTGCTAATCGAGTCGCAAGTATCAGATAGGTTGGATTATTCTCCTAATATGACTCCAACCCTACAACATTTTGCTCTTTCCTTTAAGCTGTCACGAGAAAATAGGAAACTTGTTAATCAAGAATCCTCATCAGGATAAAATCCTAGAAAGTTTCTAATTTTGGTTTGATAGCTTAGACGAATTTGGATCTTTTGAGACGTGATAGTTATCCACTTGCCAAATAGATCCTAAGGCCCATGGTACTTGCTCCCAAAGTTCCTTAGCCTCTAGCCGTGAGCTCACACGTCATCTCAAATGCGCTGTTTCCTAGTTAGGACATCATAATAACCGACCGCCATATAACATAAAGATAGCCTTAGTCGACTATTTCTTGGTCTGCAGACTTTAATTCTATTTCATCAAATCTTTTTATTAGCTCGATCCTCTAAAGAGTAGCTACCTTCTTGCTTGTAGAACCCTTGGTAGTAATGGACAATTTCCATCTTGCATTACCCTTTAGTATGTCTTTGGAAAAAATATCCTTTAAAGAATTAGACAAGGGTGTGCGCGAGAGGGAAGACGAGGCACCCGACACGTTTAAGATGAAGATTTTCATTTCATTCATTGTTTGTCCTTTTTACATGTCTTGTAACGCCCCAAAAATACCCTAGTATTTTTATGATATATATTTTTATTATTATGTGTTTAGGGTATAAAATAAAGTAAATGGAAATTTTTTGGAATTTAAATCCTAAGAACGAAAAAAAATATATACAACCCGAAATTTACCCAAGTGTAAAGGGAGAAAATTTGGAAATTTGTAAAATAGAAGACTTAAGGGCCAAAAATAAAAATATAAGCTTAAATGCTAATGTGAGTTAAATATGAAGTTAAATAGGAGACTTAAATGTCGAAAATGATAAATGGGACTTATTTTACAGAAATCGAAGAATAGGGAAGTCAAACTTAAAGACATAACCATTAAGCAGAGATTAAGACAATGTGGTCAAGATGAAGAGCACATTTATTGCATTTCGTTATTGGAGAGCAAAGGGGAAGAGAAAGGGAAGAGAGCTAGGGTTGAGAAGACCAAGGTTTTGAGGTGGGAGATATCTTCCCATTTATGGTTTTCAAGTGATCAAAGAAGAAGAAAGAGGAAGACTTGGTGTTGAAGAATCAAGAGATTTAAGGTAGAAACTAACTCCTTTTCTCTTGTGTTTGGGTTGGGGAAAACCCACGAATGTGGATAAAAGTGTTTTGTGTTGGTTGTAAATGGGACTGAGTATTGGTTTGGATTAGGTTGAAGGAGTATTTGTAAAGAAATGTTTAGTTTTTCAAAGAAATCTTTGTCAGAATTTGTTAAAACCCACATTCTTGTTTTTAGCTATAGATTAATTTATAACCACCATCGAATGAAGTGATTCCAATTGGTAAAGAACCATAAGATATAGAGCTACAAATGTATACTAAGAAGAGACAGAGAGCAAATTCAGCATAAAATACTCCCGAAAATGAGCTTAAAAAAGGTGAGTTTTACAGGTACAGCTCATGGTATGTCTGTGTTTGGGAGTAGTTGTGGTGTTTTGGCCATAAAATGAGTTTCATATATCCAATTTGAGTGATTAAAAATTATGGGTAAATAAGTCTAAGAGAACCTCATTTACTTGAAGATGTATACAATTGTAACCCCAAAGTGCCAAATACATCAAAAGTAGAAACTATGTGCAGAGTATGGTTTGCAAATTAAGTAATTCAAATGTTAAAGTTAAAAAACTATACCAATTGGTTATAATCTAAGCAATTTTCTGAATGGATTATTCGAAGGGACAGATTAAGATTGGGTCTAATAATAATCAATGTTTAAAGTTAATTTTGAGACCCAACATTTGGATTGGTTTTGGTGACACGTTTAAGAATCTTGCTGTACGAAAAAGAAGAAGCATGTTTGCCTGTTGTGTTATGGTTGAGGCCCTTAGAGAAGAAATTTTTAAATTGAGAAAAATTTTAAAAAGATGTCATTGGATATATAAGGACTAAATTGGAGAGTTTCATAATTTTTGAGCCAGTTTGAATAATTTTTGGGTAATAAAGTCCGAGAGAGTACAAAGCTGGAAAATAATGGTCCTTGCATGTGTGTTGAGTGATGGCTGTTTGAGGTTTTTTGACTTAATCTTCCTTTGAGGATGATTTAGTTGATCAAAATATTGTTGGAAAGGATTATAGGCAGGGCAAAAATTTTGTTTATTTTGGTTATGTGATGGATTAAAGTTTGGGGAAACTAACGACCATCAGGGCATATCTTACTTTATTGCTAATGAGATTAAAATACGATATTAAGGTCGAAAATCAACCCTAACCAAAATCACTACTTGTAATGCCTGTGAATAATATTGTTCTTTAATTGTATTGGAATAAGGGAGACTGACGAGGGAGGAAAACACAGACTGAATCGAGATTCCGATGATTGGAATCAAATTATGAAAAGCTTTTTGATTTAGCTACACACCATTCTCTCATTATTTGAATCTCTATCTCAAAAATGTTTGAATTGCATGTTGAATTATTTTAAATTGATTTGATACAAATAAATTGTGAAATGAATTACCAAGTTGATTTAAGTTAAGAAATGAAAAATAAATAAGTGAAGTAAATTTATGAATAAAAATACGACAAATGATTATTTTACTTGTAGTGGGAGCGAAATTGAGGGCTCGTCAAATATGATATTTCACTTGAAGATAAGGATTGTCTTGTAGATAAGAGGTAATCCCAATGGAGCATGAAGGAGTTTGTCATTCCTTAACCAGTTCTTATACAAACTCAAATACGGTTCAGACCCCGAGAAGAGCAAAAGGAGGAGGAGAGGTAAAGTGGGATAAGCTGGCGAAAACCAAATTGGCTGTGAAGACAAGGAAGATATGGTTGTAGACTAGTCGGGATGAAGCAATTAAAGAAAGGCGAAGCCTCTACGAAATAAGTACTCTACAAGTGGCACTAGTAAGCCACAAGACTCTCAAAATCAACGCGATATGGTTGAGAATAAGCCAAAATTTGATTCAGTGAAATATTTACAGAAATCAGACTCGAATAAGTGTACGATGCTAGATCTACCAAACCCTAAGAAGAAGGACATAGATCGTCGGGGCATCGTACAGATGCACGGAGCATGAAGTCACCAAGAGTCTTGTAAGTGGAGTTCCCTATCAGAAAACTGCGGAATATATGCAAATAATCACATTTGTACAAACCACAAGGCACCACCAACTCATGGTAAGGCTCGTCAAGTACACATATTTATACCATGACCTTTGTGTGGGGCCAATAGTAAAGTGCTGCCCACAAAGGCATAAGAAGCCCGAGCCTAGAGCAAGTGTCTTCGCTGGGAGTAAATACTCCATGGGCGATTTTCGGAGTTTGAGAAAAATACATATCTGCATAAGAGAACATAGGGAGCTCGACATGTTCAACGGTAGATGGAATCCTAATAAAATGTCATGCCATTTTTCGGATAGTGGCGAGGAGTCTGAGAAGTTTAGTCGAAGTAGGAAACCTCTATAAGTAGAAAAGGAAGAATCTGAACATCAGTAGACACAATGCATCAACACCGCGGATAGGTAGGCAGCGATAATGGTAATATCTCTCGATGTGTGATGGAAGTAGGGCGAGGGTTCAAGAAAGAGTTAATACTGGTGGACCAGAACACAGTGCAATACTCATCAATTCCGTCAAATGAAGTGTTTCGATTAGTACAGATAAGATAGGCTTGCTCAATCCCCATTGCTATCGAGAAGTCCTACAAAATCACGGGGAGACAATCACAGTAACCCATCAACCCATCCATACGAAGCCCTTGTCCATGATGTGGGCGGGTACAATGATAAGGAAGGGATTGAGTTGGAAGCCATAAAACCAGCACAAAAAGCTCATAAAAAAACAAATCCAGGAAAGTTATAATCATACAAAAGTTTAAATCTCAAGGTATAAAGCCGAGAAATGTTCAACAGGGCAAAAGCTCAAGTTTAGGTGAAAGGTCACTCGACTTGAGGTTGTTAGCTAATTCAATATGCACTCAAGAAATTTTTGAAATAACCAAATAGCTTGAGAAGATTTTTTTTTTTTTTTCAAAAGTGCATTCAAGATGATTTTTTTAGTATATGCACTTTCGAAAATTTTCATAATAGTCGACGACTTTGAAGAATTTTTTTGAAATTGCACGTGAGGTTTATTTTTTGAAATTTTGCCAGACATTTTCGAAGCATCAAAAGCGGCTTTAGAAGAATTTTTTTCAAAGAGTGCAATCAAGACATTTTTTCAAAATATGCGCCCAGAAAATTTTGAAAGCGACCAAACGGCTTAGGAAGAATTTTTGAAATTGCATTGAAGATTTTTCGAATTCTACACTTCAGAAAATTTTCCATGGCCAAAAAACGACTTTAGAAGATTTTTTTTTTTTTTTAAGTGCATACAAGATGTTTTCAATCTCTTGCCCAAGGATTTTAAAACAACCAAACAAATTCAAAAAACAAATTTCGAAGGAGTATTCAAGATTAACTTCATAAATTGCATGTCAGAAAACGTTTGAAATAGCCAAATGGATTCAAAAGAATTTTTTCGAGAATGCATTTATGAATATGTTCAAGTTCTGCACCTAAGAAAATTTTTGAAATACATTCAAGATTATTCTTTCGAAAAAATATGCACTTAGGAAAAATTTTTAAATTTGCATCAAGAAAGTTGAAAGTAAATTTTGTTGGGAAAAAATAGCTTTCCACAAATTGTAAATCAATGGAAGCAATGGCGCAAAATAAAATAACAGGAAAATAAATGAGCACACAAGATTTGCGTGGTTCCTCAAAATAACTTGGGAATGCGTCCCACGGCGGCCACGTGGGTCAGTTTCTTCCTTCTCACCAAAGAGGTTACAAAGTGGACAAAAAAGGCATACAAGCCGCACAGGCACCAAGGTGTAAATCACAAGGAAAATACCTCACCAAAAAAAAATGAGCAAATCTCCAAGAACAAACAAGAAACCCCGAATATCAAGTGAAGAAATCTTTGCTCACTTGAAGAACAAACTATTTACGATTTTGTGGCATCAAAATGGAGAAGAAGAAAGAGCTGATTTTCTTGAACCAAAAGTGAATGCCTTCTTACTAAGCCAACCAAGATGATATATCATCCCGAAAAAATGCCACCAAACCTTTTATTTTCCTTGAAGATTCCAAACCAATACCAAGAGTCGTACACACGCGAGCCAAGTCTTGGATATGCGAGAAGTCGCGCCAAACCAAAGTGCATGCCAAAATAGCAAAACCATATTTGAAGTAAATTGATAGATTCACAAGGAGGGAAACCCAGCTTAATTCTCCCCACTCCCGACTTATGTGGGATTAAACCATTCAGCCAAAATCGACACTTCTCGTAGCGGCTCGCCAGTCGATGCCTTAGTCAACATGTAAAATTTGTTCTCTGGTAGTGTGAACTTTTTCAGAAGTTTGCACAACAACTTATCATTCAAGACATCCATGAATCCAATGATATCTAACATCAATGTGTTTTAGATCTCGAATGAAATGAAGAATTTTACTCAAGTGGATTACTCGACTATCCTGATGAAGGACATACTTCTTGTTTCAAAACCCGACTCTTCATGCAGAATTTCCTTGACCCTGTGCATTCTTTACAAGCTTTGTGATGAGCGATGGGCCTTCGGCTTACGTAGTGGAAGGCAACACATTCATAACCTTGATTTCCATGTCACTGCTCCCCCTGCAAAAGTAATCAAATAACAGTATATTTTACAGTATCGATATCACCGGCCGTATCGAATACGTGAACCCATCGAGAATAGGCTCGCCTTTGCCAAAACACAAACTCCATCTTTTGAAGTGCCACGAGAAGATACCTCGGAATCCATTTCAACTGTTACAGTGTTCTTTCCCGGGGATCAGGCTGATAGACTAACAGCCCCACGCTGCGTGAGGCAATGTCAGATCGGTCCTGAACCGCAGCATACGCCGAAGGCCAGTACTGTGAAGCATAAGTGCTGCGCATCTCATTTTTCTCTTCATCCTTGTGGGACAACGGCTTGAACTAAGTTTGAGCTGGCACGCAGAGTGGACAGTCTTAGGCTTTGTGCATCCATATTGAACCTCGAGAACCTTTTGGCATATGAATTCTCTTTGGGAATAACCAAATTAGCCCCAGTGATACATCCTGAGCGACGATTAATTGCAACAACTTATCATTCAGACATCACGAATCCAATGATATCTAACATCGAAATCTGTTTCGATCTGGAATGAAATGAAGGAATTTTACTCAGAGTGGATTGCACTCTGACTATCACAATGAAGGACATACCTTTCTTGTTTCGAGCCAAACTCTTGTAGAATTTCTTGACACGATAATTCTTTGCAAGCACGCTGATGTGGTAAGACTCAAACTACGTGGTGGAAGAGCAACACATTTCTATAACCTTGATTTCCATGTCACTGCTCCCCTTGCAAAAGTAATCAAATAACCCGGAAGTATATTTTACGACTATCAATATCACACGACCATATCGAATGCATGCGGGCCTTCAAAGAATAAATTCGCCTTTACCGGCTCCTGAAAACTCATCTTTGAAGTGCCACTGAAGATACCTGAATCCATTTCTTTGCTGCCCAATGTTCTTTCCTGGGGATCAGACGAAATAGGCTAACAACGTACAGTGAGCGTGTCAGATCGATCTGAAACCATGGCATACATCGAAAGAAGCTGTTTGACATGGGGAATTTTACGCATCTGCTACATCGCGTAGGACTAGCGACTTGAGCTTCTAAAGTTGATGGCTGCAAGTGGACAATTAATAGGCTTTGCTTTGTGTATTGAACCTCTTCGAGAACCTTTTAATATAATTCTCTTGAGATAGCCAGAATCTTTGTGATGCATCACGAAGAACAATTTCAGGATTGCAACAACATATTCAAGACATCCACTGAATCAATGATATCTAACATCAATGTGTTTTGATCTTGAATGAAATATGAAAATTACTCAAGTGGATTGCACTCGGCTATCACGATGAAGGACATACCTTTCTTGTTTCAGACTATTTCTTGTAAGAATTTCTTGACCCTGATAATTCTTTGCAAGCTTCTGTGATGGCGATGAACTCAACTTCTGTGGTGGAGAAGGCAACACATTTCTATAACCTTGATTTCCATGTCAACACTCCCACCTTCAAAAGTAATCAAATAACCCGGAAGTATATTTTTATTTATCAATATCTGACCATGTCGAGAATCTGTGAACCCATCGAGAATAGGCTCGCGCTGCAAAAACACAAAACCATCTTTGAAGTGCCACGAAGATACCCTCGGAATCCATTTCAACTGTTTGCCTAGTGTTCTTTCCACGGGATGGGTGAAATGGAGCCCAACAGCCCCGTGCGTGGCCCACGATAACCAGGTCGAGTACAAAACCATGACAGCATGCGCCAAAGAACCAGCTGTGGAAACATGAATTACCTGCATCTCATTTTTCTCTTCATCACTTGTAGGACACTAACTTGAACTAAGTTTGAAATTGGCACATAGAGTGAACAGTGTAGGCTTTGCTTTGTCCATGTGAACTATTCGAGAACCTTTTTTAATATAATTCTCTTGAGATAACAAATTAATTGAGTGATACATCACGAACAATTCTTATCCAAATTTGCTTTCTTCGGACCCAATCCTTCATGGCAAAGGACTTGCTTTCGGTCGACTTCCAGCTTTACTAATCTTGCTGGAGTGTCTTGACCCACAATGAGCATATCATCAGCGTAAACGAGAATAATAAAATTACCATATGGATATTTCTTCACAAGCACACAATGATGCGAAGTGGTTCTTGAATACCCATGGTCGATCATGAAAAGACTCGAATTTTTAAATACCCAGCGCCTCGTTACTTGCTTGATCCATACGGCTCTTCTTCAATTTGCAAAATAGTGATCATTACCCTTACTCCTTGAAGCCCTCGGGTTGCTCCATATAAATTTTCTCTTCTAAAGTCACCATGCAAAAATAGGGTCTTCACATCAAATTTGCTCAACTACAAATTCATGCATGCAAGCACCGATTCGAATGGAGGACATCTTCACAAGCGGTGAGAAATATCTCATCAAAATCAATTCCACCCTCTGACCAAAACCTTTCCACAGCCAGTCGTGCCTTGAATCTCGGTTGAGAAGCTGTTCCATCATTCTTTCGTCGAAGACCCCATTTGTTTTCAAAATTTTCTTCTTTTGGTGGCTTCACCAAATCATAGGTGTGATTCTCATGCAAAGACACAATTTCTCTTTCATTGCCTTAAGCCATTCGGTTTTGTTCTCATGCTTCAAGAACTGCTTGATAAGTCTACGCTCCTACGATTTGATATCATCACATAGCTCATTTGAAGAATATTTTTAATTTGGCATTTGTTTTCTCTTTGGTAGGTCTCTATGCGGTCATGCGTGGTAGTGACTCTTGGGGTGGGTACGCCATCGATCTACGGCTGACATCGTGCTTCCCTTTGCATCATCATGAGGTATGCACTTCCTCATTAATATCATGAACAATAGGTGGATCAAAGAATTATCTAAGTCAACAAGATCCATCAGTACTAAGATTCAGCTCACTCAAGCTTTGTTAATGTCTTCAATGGTATGATCTTCGAAAACGCTACATCTCGATACGTGACTTTGTCCTGACACTTTGTAGCCGAGTGATATTTCCACGTGCCTGCCCAGAATATACGCTGGGATCAACAGACCTCTCTCATCTTTTTGGAATGAGCAAAAGCTGCATTGAATACCCTCAAGTGATAGAGACTTCTTTCCTGTCAGGCTTTTTTGGCACATCACCATTGCTTATGGCAGAGGAGGCAATTAGTAAGATCGAAACAACGTGCACCATTGCCTCACCACTAAGATCTTGGCAATTTTGAATGTGAGCAAACATCTTACTCAGGGTAATGCGATTCATTCCTCTCTTGCAGCCAGTTACGTTGAGATGCTCTTTCTTGTCTTTCATGCGATCTTGTGATTGGTGCAATCTTGATCAAATGGTCCAATATATTCACCACCGTATCGACGAACACATTTCAAGCGTCTACAGTTTCTCTTTCAACATTGGCCTGAAAATGCTTAAACACGTCTAGAACTTGATCTTTAGTTTTTCGATGTACTTAAAGCCAGGCTTTTCTAGTGATCATCGATAAAAATTGTGAAAGTATAAAGCACCACAGTGTCTTAACCTTTCAAGGACCACATACATCGAATGCTTAGCCAAATCTAGAACATGAGATTTTCTAGATGCAATGTTTCTACGGAAAGATATTCTGTTTTGTTTACCACGGAAACAATGAACATAAGTTTTCAAAGGCGTACCTTTTATCCCCGCTAGAAGCTCTTTCTTGGACAAAACTTGAAATCCTTTTTCACTCATATGTCCAAGTCTTCTATGCCATATATCGGTGGATAGTCATTCTCTAAGGTATACACACAACACCCTTGCAGATTTTTGCTTGCATCGTGTAAAGAGAACAAGTCTTCTTTCCTTTTGCTACCACTAGAGAACCTTTGGAGAGCTTCCATTTTCCATCACTGAAATTGTTGTTGTAGCCTTCATCGTCTAACTTTCCAGCAGAGATTAAATTGGTAGAATGTAGGTACATGCCTCATCTCTAGCTTAACAATTTGCATCAATATTTGTTTCCAAGCAAATGTCACCCATGCCAACAATTTTGACACATCTTCATTTCCCATACGGACATTCCAAATTCACCTTGCGAGTAAAGTAAAAGTCAGCCAGTAACATGAAATGAGAAGCTCATGTCGATTACCAGAATCATCTCTTGGCCAATCAAATTAACGCTAGCATCATCACGGATAATCGTAAGGTTCACCATCGGTAACTTCTGGTTGTATCACATTTTGTTTTTCTCTGAATTTTTCTCTTTGTTTTGCTCCTTGAACATGAGTTTTCTGCACCCCCTCTTCATGTGCCCTTTCTTGTGACAATAATAGCACTCAACATTTTTCTTTGAAATAGAGCTTGAGCGACCTCTAAGATTTACTTATCACGATTTGTCTGCGGAGCCCTATACTTACTCTGCCTCTCCCCCGGTTTTCCATCACAAGTGCCTCGGAGTGAGAAGAACCTGATGATTTTCTTCTTGTCTCTTCATTCAACAAGATGTTGGTAACTTGACTCATTATTACCACTCCATCAGGTGCAAAGTTACTAACTATGACCACTAAAGTTTCCCAGCTTTCAGGAAGTGAACTAAGTAACAACAACTCATCATCAAAAGTAATTTTCATGGCGACGATGATTAAGCGATGCTCTTAATCTCATTCAAATGCTCTTGCAATAGAATTTGCCACTCCTTATATTTAGAATTCACAAGCTTCGAAATAAAATGCTTTATTCACGATAGTCTTTCTATCATAAAGACTCTCCAATTTAGTCCGAGGCCATGTGCTGAATTTCTGTAGAGGCGTGAGTAGAAGACACTATCATCAATCCATTCTTAGAATAAAGCGAAATGACCTTTCAATCTGGCTTGCACCATCATCATCTTTCATTCCTTAGGTTTGCCACTATCACCCTCTATGGGTCCATTTAAATCTTTACAAAACAAAGGTCTTCCATTTTGATTTTCAAGTCACCCGATTTGTGCCATTGAAACTAACCATGCGCCCCCGGCGTTACTTGATCCATGAATTCACACACAAATATAATGAATGCGGGCCAGAGATTAACCAAATGCTATGATACGGATGTTGGGAAAAAGTAAGAACTTACAAGTGTAAATCAATGGAAGCAATATGACATAAAATAAAATAACGAGAAATAAATGAGCACACAAGATTCGTGGTTCCCTCAAAATAGCAGGTACGTCCACGACGACCAGTAGGTCAGTTTCTTCCACTATCACCCAGAAAGAGTTTACAAGTGGACAAAAAGGCATAAGCCTTACAAACACACCAAGGTGTAAATCACAGAGGAAAATACCTCACAAAAAAATGAACCAAATCTCCGAACAAACCATAGAAACCGAATATCAGTGAAAGCTTGTACTCCTTGAAGAACAAACTCTTTACGATTTTTGTGGCATCAAAATGGAGAAGAAGAAGAGCGAATTTTTCTTGAACCAAGAGTACTTAGAATGCCTTCTTGCAAGCCAACCAAGATGATATATCATCCCCGAAAAATGCCACCAAAACCTTTTATTTCCCTTGAAGATTCAATTGATGCGAGAGTCATGCACACGAACTTCAAGTCTTGGATATGCAAAGAGTCATGCGCGAAACAAGTCTTGGATATGCGAGGTCGTACACGCCGACAGTGCATGCGAAATAAAACCATATTTAGTAAATTGATGAGTCCCGTAAAGGGAAACCGACAAATTTCACCAAAAATAATTACCGTTGAGAAGAAATTAGCAATCAAGAAACTCATTATTAAAGAAATCATAAAGTTCGATTTTGGCAATACTTATCGTCGACAACAAATGGCCGAACAAGCTGATGATGTTGACTTCTACTCCTTGGCGGGTGGCGATTGGAGCACCAGCGGTTGAACGCCCGGTAGCCCAAAACAACGAAAGCGACCTTGACAGCCGCCGTCTTCTCCGTATATGATAGTGGCGGCGACGTCGGCTTAGAGTCTTCGGCCGGTCGGCCGGAGTGAAACAACAACCGTCGGCCGGTAGCGAGAAGCGGTGGCGTTAGCCATTTGTGTCAATATTATTACTTGATGACGACTTACGTGCTGGGGAGACAATGAGCGGGGCGATACTTGACTTTGACGCCGATTCCTCACGAGCGTTTTAATGGCGACTATGACATCTTCGGGTGATAGCCCGGCGGCGGCTTCGACGGTGATAGCAGTGGTGGCTTGACGGGAGGGAAGGAGAAAGATGAAGAGGAAAGGGAGAAAAGATTTCCTTGTTCCAAATCAAAGGGTTGCTTTTCCGCTCTCAAACAAAAAGGTTGTTTTTGGAAAGTGAAAATAGATTATTTATAGGAAGAGAGAAAAAAGATGATCCTTGGTTATTTAAAGAAGAGGAGGATAATTATTCTTTAGTGTTTGGCACAATATTCTTGATAGAAAAGATGAAGGTGGAGATTTGAACTTAAGAATGCGAGGAAATTTTCTTGGGAATTAATAATTTGCCTTCTCATTTGTCCCGATTTATTTCGTTCTTGCCATTGGAACTATACATCATGGGTCGATAAGCCCGAACTTTGGGTGTGGCTAAAAACAAGCCTAGAAGAATATTTTTTTTGGGCTTTAATACATAAAAAATGACCCTCAGGGCTGTGAATCTGAGAGGACAATTGTTTGCACCCAATTAAAATTTGACGATCGATAGTGAGTTAGGCCTAAGCCCAGGCCATGAATAAAAGTCGATAAAATGGGCTCGAATCCATTTTGAACAAGCCCATAAAAGAAGTCTAAGGGTATTTTTGAAATTTTTAAAAAAAATTTGGAAGTCAAACGAAGCCTTATCAAAAAGTGGTAGAGAATTAGGCGGGTTATTTGGCTTGTGGAATTTCTTTGAGAATCAGACTCCTAAATATGGAGGCGTGGATGAAATTCTTAAGGAAGAAGACTCCCTTATGGAGATGTGAATTAATTCTTGAGGAAGAAACTTCTTTAATAAAACATATGGATAGTATCTTCAGGGAAGTGGAGAGAGTGGAGGAAATAAAGACTTGGGTAGCAAGTCAAGAACGTCTATAAAAGGAGCGGAGAAAGGAACAAACCAAGGAACCAATCAATCAACAAATCAATCGACTCAATGTCAATATACTTTAGCAAATCCTAACTTTTCAATAATCTTTCATCAGTTTGCGTTCTATTTCTAGTTTTAGCTAAATTTTATCAATTTTCTAGCAAAGTTTTTTATTTCCATTCCTTCATGGTAAAATCGATATTTTCTTTAGCAATTCCAGCATTATATTTCTAGGATTTATTCAGAGTTCTATCAGTTTTCCGGCACATTATTATTTTCACGTGAAATCCAATGTTTACTTTAACAATTTTAGTACTTTATTTCCAGTTTCATTCGATGCATCGATTTTCCGGCAAGTGTTATTTCATTCCTTCCTAAAAATCTAATATTTTCTTTATCATTTAATTCACCTTAATATTTCCATTAGTACAACATTTTCACTTCGATTTTTGAGACTATCAAGCAAACTAAGGAGCCTACATAGTCTGATTAAATTTGATCGAGTCATTTCAGTTTGGAAACATTTTAATTTCCTGACATACCCGTAGACTTGTATTTTATTTTCGTGTGAAATTAAAAAATCACCACAACAATACTTTACCTCTTATTTTGGTTTATCGATGGCTTAGTATTCGGTTTCATGTTCGGTATTCTGCGTGATTCATGTTTCGATTTGTACATGGTTGAGTTTATCACGCGATTTAATTTTTATGTTTATCGGTATTGATCTTTGTAGCCGATATGTGAGGAAAAAAAATATTTATTTTGATCCGGAATGCGAGATAATGATTAGCTGCGAGATAATGATTAAATAATTTATTTATTTACTTACATAATTCCTCATGAGTAAATGTTTAAATCGCGAGATAATCGCGGATATTGATAAAGTCTTGAAAAAAGAAATTAAGCAAGGTAATTTACATGGAACAGATAAAAAAATATCGATTTTATCTTCATTGCTATCTTGTATGTTCCATTTCCAATAATGGAACTGATTCGTCTGAGAAAAACTTAAGTACACTACCTTTGGACAAATGTTTTATCGAATAATCGCGACGGAAAAAACCCCTCATTTTAATTCTCTGCATTGTTATGTACAAAATATTTAATATGTAAGAAATTATACACAGCACGATCTTAAGATCACGCTCACACAAGATCTTGCTAGCTTTCCTGTCGCTGAGGATCTTTCGAGACTATTCTCTCAAGTTTGATAACACCGAGGCTAGTGGACACCTTGTGATGGGGGCATGGGTAGACCCGTATCATCTTCCGGAGGGGGGAGGAGAGGAGGAGGAGAGGAGGAGGAGAGAGAGAGAGGAGGAGAGAGAGAGAGAGAGAGAGAGAGAGAGAGAGAGAGAGAGAGAGAGAGAGAGAGAGGAGGAGGAGAGAGAGGAGGGAGAGAGGAGGAGGAGGGAGGAGGAGGAGAGAGAGAGGAGGAGAGCCTGGTTTTTGGATGGGAGGCTCGGGTTCAGGTTGTTTTTATTATTATTAGTTATTTATTTGGTGTACTTTTTAGGGATGCAATTGGGGTTTTTGGGATCATATGTTAGAGTTTTTATGATTTATATGTTTAGGTTTTAGGATTTATCCGTTTAGGATTTTTCTTTTGGTGCTATAAAATAGCACCTTGTATTGTGTTTTTAATGTAGATTTGATATAATATTGAAAAACTCGAGAATTTCGTTTTATTTATTTGTTTGCTTTCTTCTTAATTTTATTATTCTTCGTAGCCGAGCTACATCAATTTGGTATCAGAGTATAACTTCGATCCGAGATCAAGTTATTATTCTTGTTCTGCATCAATTTTGGTATCGAGCATAGAGTTGATCGAGATCAAGTTATTATTCTTGTTTTGCATCAATTTGGTATCGGGCCTAACTTCAACGAGATCAAGTTATTATATTTGTCACACTTGCACTCAATTTGGTAATCATAGCCTGCTTGATCCGAGATCAAAGTTATTTCTATTTGTTTCAAGTTCATGAGTGGGATCGAGCTACGCTGACATTGGTTTGGTACAATCCTCACGTGTCATAAAATTCTTGACCTAATTACCTTGATCCTTTCATTATTCTCTCTGACCGTGACCCTCCTCGATTTTGGCCGTCCGGTAGATCAATAAGCCTTTGCTCGGCTGGGCGCCTTTGCTACTTTGTTAGACAACTATTTGCCATAAGGATGAAGTATTTGCTTCTCGAGGATTAGAGAAATCGTTGCTCCACGAAGTTCCTTTCGACAAGTTTTGATATTCTGGCTATTAACCCGCCGTCGTGATAACCATCATTTGATTTCTCTAATCGCGATCTCCGGGTCTTGCAACATCCATTGGCGATCTCGTGCTGTTTGTTCAGTTGATCTCTCAAAACGGTCCAGAATGAATGAACTCATGAGACCAAACGCAAGTTTGGCATAAGAAGAAACGACATCAGTCCCATGGATGCGTTCCACCCATTTCGATCAGAAGCCTCTTTCATGTTATGACTCTAGTCACAAAGGCATTCAATATTCAACCACAAATTCCAAGACTTTGGAAGAAAATCAAACATGGGATATTCGGGGAGTAAACAAAATAATGACAATACCAGGACAGGCAGTGAGTGGAAATTTTTTGCAAATTACTGTCGGTCGAGTTCTTTTCAACCCGGGAGAGATGATGGGGGCATGGAGTAGGCCAATATCTAGGCCTAAACGAGATAAGAATACCAAGTTCAATTATTATTTTTATTATTATTGATTATTTGTTAGTAATATTTTCAGGTTATGGTGTTAGGAGTTTTTAGGATTTATCTGTTAGGATTTTTGGGATTTATCCGTTATGATTTTCTTTTTGTGCCTACAAATAGCACCTTATGTTATTGTTTTTAATAGACTTGATTAATATTGAAAAATTGAGAATTTCGTTCCGTTTCTTTTATTCGCTTTCTTTTTAAATTTTATTATTCTTCGTAGTGATCGAGCTACATCAATTTGGTATAAGAAGGAAGCTTGACATCAGATCCCTTGGATCGATTCCCACCTTGACCCAATCCAAGCTCCTCATAGTGCCAGCTCTAGTCAAAGAACATTCAACATTCAACCACAAATTTCAAGACTTTGGAAAAAAAAATCAAACATGGGATATTCGAGGAGTAAACAAAAGAATGACAATCCGGGCCAAGGTGATAGGATTTATAAATTTTAAGTCACTCTTGAGTCGAGTTTTTTTCAACCCGGAGGGAATGATGGGGGCATGGAGTAGGCCCATATCTAGGCCCTAGATGAGATAGGAAGCCCAGAGTTCAATTATTATTTTTATTATTATTAGTTATTTATTTAATTGTACTTTTTAGGATCTATCGGTAGGGTTTTAGGATCTATACGTAGAGTTTTTATGATTTATATGTTTGAGTTTTTAGGATTTTAGGATTTATCCAGTTGGGATTTTCTTTTGGTGCTATAAATAGCACCTTATATTGTGTTTTTAGTAGATTTGATATAATATTGAAAAACTCGAATTTCGTTTATTTATTTGTTTGCTTTCTTCTTAATTTTATTATTCTTAGTAGCGGTACATCAATTTAGTATCAGTATAACCCGATCAAGGATCAAGTTATTATTCTTGTTCTGCATCAATTTGATATCAGAGCATAAGTTTGATCTGAGATCAAGTTATTATTCTTGTTTTGCATCAATTTGGTATCTGAGCCTAACTTCGACCTGAGATCAAGTTATTATTTTTGTCCTGCATCACCTTGTGCATTGTAAAATTGAGAACCAACAAAGAAAAAGTTGTTTTCTTTGTAAGCCACCACTGACCACTGTTTTCAACAAAGAAAAAGTTGTTTTCAAGATGGGATATATATATATATATATATATAGATGATGCCCCAAAACAGGAATTAAGTATGCTTAGATACCATATTGTGACCCTCAAAATCCAGTCTGAATGTATTCGTGGTCGCCTTTCTATCATTTTTCTCTTACAAATATCGAATTCTTATAATACACAAGAGTTTGATGTCTGACTCTTTTACACTTTTACACTTTTAAAACTAGATTGTTATAATATATTTTACAAAAATACTTCTCAAGGCCACAACCCAGCCTTCTTTGTACTCATGGCCTCGAAGGAGTGTCGTCTTCTCGTGTACCTGGAAGGGTGGTCCCACGACGGGGTGAGCAAAGCCCAGTAAATATATATCCTACCAAGGCTACTCCCTATCTAAAAGCAACATGCAATGCCAATACATACAATCACACACATTTAAGTACCTATACTCTGTTGTACCTGAATGTGTGTACATGTCATGAATGCAGTATGCCCCTCATGACTCAAATCCTGAGTCCTCACTGACTCCCTCACACTTGCATATGCCAAGTGTGAAAAACCGTCAGGGGCGGGACCAAAAGATTTTTTGTTTTGTAATTCTAGACACATTGAATACCCCAAATGCTTACTTATTTCCTTACCCGATCTTGTGTGGTATGCATTTGTGGAGCCCGCGGTTCGGGTTCTCATCGCGGGGATGCCTTGCGCCTATACAACATTACATTTTATTCAAAGCGGTGGACAATCTTTGATAACACCTTTATTTCAAAGCATTTAAGGTTTAAGATGATTTAAATCAGCGTTTTATTCAAAAACATTGGACAATCTCCAATAAACTATTTTATTTAAAAACAGTGGACAGTCTCTGATAAACATTTTATTCAAAAACATTGGACAATTTCCGATAAATTGTTTTATTCAAAAACATTGGACAATCTCCGATAAACTGTTTTATTCAAAAACAGTGGACAGTCTCCAATAAACGTTTTATTCAAAACATTGGACAATCTCCCGTCGTATTTTGTTATTCAAAAGCATTAGGCGGAGTCTCAATAAACATTTTCTTCAAAACATTGGACAATCTCGATAAACTATTTTATTCAAAAAGCGGTTGAAATGTAGGTAAAGGACTCCATTGGATGTAGTCCAAAATACCGAGCCCACCATCGAACACCAAACACAGTGTTGATTTACCATGGTGGAACACCAAACACAATATCGACCCCAACCATGCACTCACACCCGACTCGATGCAATGTCCCGTGCATAAATGCAATGCATATGTCATTGCATGCCATTTCATGCCACCATGTCGTCATTAATCACATGCAACATATCCTTACACTACATGTCAAGTGTCATGGATAAATTATATTTAATATATATAATTATTTCCATTTTATCTTCAAATATATCATAATTTCACACATTCAACATATTCAATTTGTAATAACATACATTAGCCATTCCGAAGCCGTAAATCATTAGACTGGCCTTGGAAATAATCGGACTTAGTCAGAAAGTCAACTTGTGTCAATACCATAAAACATTCAACACGCAATTCCACACTCGAGGCCATATCACGGCCCAAGCATTTTAGATACAAAGCTGATTCAGCGAGTTAGAAAGCAGAGCGGACAATTCCTCCTTTGTCCATGACCCAACCTAATGTTCAGCCTAGGTTTTAGCTAATAACTTTATCTTATTAAATTCTATACTCAATGAGCTTTCCGTAGAGTCAGAAGCAGCGCTAATCACGAGTTCGGGCCCGAAAGTGTAACCGTCAAAGATTAACCGCGGCCGGTCCCGCCTTGATGTGCGAAATTTGGGGCACACCCCATTTGCCATTCACATTCCGGGATTTTGCAATCCTGAAACCACGATTATTCGATCTTAAACGAGTCCCTAAAACCGAAGTGAAGCCCAAGTGCTTTGACGTCACACAACAACAAGCAAACCACACATATCTTAAATTCGTCTAAAGTAGAAATGACCGTTGAACCATTCGTATTTTAAGGCGTAAAATAACCCAGTAGGAGGAAACCTACCTCTCGTAGCGCGATTAAGGTCCTTGCCGTAGTTCTGCTCCTTCGCGCGGCGGTGATTCAGTTCCCCTCCTCTTTCCTTTCTTCCTTCTTTCCTTTCTCTTTTCTTCTTCCTTCATTTTCTTTCTTTCCTTCTTTTCTATAGCTCCACTTGCCTTTCCTTGCTGCTTTGCACCTCATTTCGCCCCTTTTACATTTTTGGCTTTTTCTTTCCTCCTTTCTGGCTTTTCCACGCACCTCCTCTCTCATTTTTTGTTTTTTCTTTTCTCCTCTCCTCCTCTCTTCCCTTTCTCTTTTCATTTCTCTTATATATATATATATATATATATATTAAAATTTTTTGTAACGGTGGGGGTGAGTCGCCCCACTGGCCTCCCATGTAGCCTGCCACGTGGCCGGGCCAGATTATCCTACCACTTGGTGCCATGGTCCTCATTACCCCCCCGGTCTCACTAATTTTTCAAAATGTGAAATTCCAATAATCTCGGAATTTGATGAAATTCGACTGGGGTGCTAGATTTCGCAAGACGATTCCAACGGTGAAATCCATTTTGTCATCCGAGATATAGAAAATCCCAGTTTTTCCTCCAGGACTATTCCAACAAATTACCTTTTTCCCCTTTTTCTAAAAAATTTAAATTTACATTTTTCACGGGTTTCACACTCTCCCTCCCTTAAAAGAATTTCGTCTTGAAATTCCCAGGGGTAATCATATACCAATATTGTCCTATGTGTAGGTAATAACTCTCATTCGATCACAATTTATGACGACCCAGTATGCCGTCAATCAGTCCATCTCGAGGATGACATCAATCTCGAACCTATTCATGATCCTTCGGTCCACTGTGAGTAGAGGCCTAGAGATCTCTAATTCACAATTCCGACGTATCCAGTCAACCCTCACCCTAGTTCCTAGGGGAGAATTCCCAAAAACGGCTTTTCCAAAGGTCTCAACCTTCAAGCTCAACTCAAGCTCAACTCTATCACACAAGATGCAACCATAATGAATATGATGCATCTGCAGTTAAACAATACTCTATATATGTTTTATCATGCATATATTCACAAACACAATACATCTCCCGTGGAACATATCAGAACACACAAACAATCAATGCACAATCTTTGTATTATTTCTAACCTCATGTCCACTAATCCTAGATATTCACATACACAAACCCGAGGATACCATGTCATGACGTTGAAATATCAAGTGTCGAGCACTATGTAATCCACAAACCAAAGCTCTAACGCAGTTGTGATGCTTGTACCAAACAGGAGCTACAAGTAATTTACATGCAAGCTTTATACCTTAACTGCGTGTCCTAGACCCACGCCCAACAAGCCTTAGGTAATCGCATACCTAGGCTCTGATACCAAGCTGTGACACCCCAAAACCCGGGGGTCCGTATACTCAGATACCATCTTTGTGACCCTCAGAAGCAGAGGTCAGGTTAATGACTACGTCGACCAGTGAGAATATTCGTAAGTCAGCACTTTAATAATTTCTCTTTACAAATATACAAAGCTCTTATAATATTTTACAAGAGTTTGATGTACAACTCTTTTACTTTACATGCCAAAACATATATTAAAAACTAGATTGTTCTAATATATATTTTACAAAAATACTTCTCAAGGCTAGCCGACCTTCTTCATACTCATGGCCTCGAAGGAGCGTCGTCTTCTCGTGTACCTGAAAGGGTGGTCCCACGACAGGGTGAGCAAAGCCCAGTAGATATATATTATACCAAGGCTACTTCCCACCTAAGAGCAACATGCAATGCCAATACATACAAAAACACGCATTCAAGTACCTATACTCTGCTGTACCTAAATGTGTACATGTCATGAATGCAGTATGCCCCTCATGACTCAAATCCTGAGTCCTCACTGACTCCTCACACTGCATGCCAAGTGTGAAAAAGCGAGTCAAGGGCGTCCATGACCTTCCAAAACAAAAGTTTTTGTTTTGTAATTCCTAACACATTGATTCCCAAATGTACTTATTTTTATTAGTGTTCAAAAAGTGCTATTTTGAACCACATTTGTGCAGGTTTAGCACCTAGCACATTGTACTAATCAACGTAATTAACGATTTGCACATTAAGATCCACACTATTCTACTAATCGCATTTATGGCTAATTTCGTAGTTTTGCAAGCTATTTTATGCAAAATTGTTGAATCGATCAGAAGTCACGAGAAGAATTAAGTCAAACTCGACATTGCAAATTAGAGCCAGAAGGAAGAGGAACCAGAAAATGAAGAAAAATGACCATAAAAATTTTAGGGGTTACGAAATTTACGATTCTGAAATTTGCTTCTGCATAGCTGTTCATGCCTCATCATGTTTCATTCACTTCCTCCTTTGTTCACCTTTGCCCTTTTTAGCGTTTTGACTCCTTTTTGTCACACTTTTGTTTTCTTCCTTTTTTTACCCCCATTGTAATAGTGCTTGCTATGTTATTTTGGTAATTTGTAAAGGGGGTTTGGCTATAAAAGCCCCCGGACAAACAGTAATATACGATCTCTCCATTAATAAAATTTCTTTTTGTCGGGAGCTTTTCGGTAACCAGCCTCTTCCCTTTTCTCTGTTTCTCTCATTTTATCTCATTTTCTAGGTAGCTAAACACCCTCAAGGATGACAACTTGGAGAGGATGAGGCGGGATAAAACCCTTTCCTCCTTGAAGTGGGAGGCTCTTGGGTGCAGAGAATCCTAAGGCATCTTTGGGGGCTCCATGTTTTCAGCGAGTTATCCCGCGCATCGCCCATTTTCCTTTTTAACTTTGGGTTTTGATCCCTTTTGATTCACCTTGGATGGTTATTACTTGGTAAGCTTTTGGGCTCATTAGATGCTTAATGTTAGATCCATGGATGTTTGTTAGTTATCATTTGCCAAACCATTGTAAGGTGAGCGAGGTGACTTAATGTTTAACGAAAGAGCTTTAATGTGTTAGTGGATGCCATTTTCAAAGAGATTTAATGAGGTTAGTTTTACTCTGGTAAATGAAGATCCGGTTCGGGAGATGACTATAGGTCATCTCCCCAACGTGAGGAAAGGACCCTGGAAACCCTCAGTTGCCCTAGGAATCCAACCCTAGTGACCTAACACTTCAAGGAGTTCTATTTTACATTTTATTTTATTTAAATTTCAGTTTCCAAACATTAAATCCCCTGTTTTTACAAAACCTTAAAATCCAAATTTAATTCACCAAATTAAACCTCTTTATAAGTCATTTAATGCGAGAAGAAAACTCATCCCTAAGTTGGAGCCTAGAGCAGCTATCTTTGCGGTAGCTTTACTCACAGCGATGAAGAGTAGGTTATAAATTTTGTTGATTCCAGAACACCCTATTGTGGCACGAATCAATTTCATACCTAGTCTTGTAACATGCATTTGCGGTACGAATTTCGAGGGATTCTCACCCTTGAATGCCATGCGCCTAGACAACATTATGTATTATTCAAAATGAGTGGAATGGGTTTCCGATAATTCGGCTTTATTTCAAAGCATTGGACAATCTCAGATATTGTTTTTATTAAAAGCAATGGGCAGTCTCAGATAAAAACTGTTTTATTAAAAAACGATGGGCCGATCTCGATAAACATTTTATTCAAAAACATTGAAAAATCTCCGATTCAAAAATAGACTCCGATTTTAAAGCTTGCTCGCTAGAGTTCACTGCTAGCTAAGCTGCTAATACCTTAGTAGCCCACCGATGCAAGAATCTGAAGCACCATTGAACACTACTCATCATTCTCAACTATGCTCTCTTTGGTGGGTTCTCCAATTGAGATTACCGTATTTATCGCGGGGAATTAGTAACAAAGCATGTTAAAAAGTAACTCTTTTTTATTTTCCTCTCAAATTTTCTTTACTTACTTTTTCTCCATTTTCTTTTACTTACTATTTTTGGTTCCAATTCACAGTTTCCAAACCAAGCCCAGTATCTCATACTAGTCAAATGAGGGAAGTCTAAGGAATAAGTTTCACGGCTTCTTTAAAAGCTTCTAACCAAAATGTTTTTTTATAACATGCCATATAGGTATAAAAAACACATTTTTTTAATACACTTTAGTTTTAACGTAATAAATTATTCTCATTAGGAAAAGAACTTGGACCCCCTTCACTATGCACTTTTAAATGTTTGATACAGTGAGCGGTTAGGCCTGAGCATATGATGGAGTTGGTATAAAAACACTTTATATCTTTACAAAATTACTTAAAGAACATTTAATATTTAATTATAAAAATACAATATCATAATAAATAAAAAATTTTATTACAAAAATATATAAATACATATAAAAATTTATATTAATAAAACCTAAAATAACTATTTTTATGATTATAAAATTTTAAAAATATTTACATAAATTTGAATTAATGAATAAACATATATAAATATTTGTATAAAATACAAAACCTAAAATAATTATTTTTATTTTTTTGTTATTATAAAAATATTTACAAAAAGATTTAAACTAATGAATAAACATACATAAAATTTGTATTAATAAAACCCTACAAAAATTATTAATATAGATTTTAAAAGAATACCAAATAGCAGGAACACACAAAAACAAAAAGAAAAAAGAAGAAGAAAAAAGGAACCTACTTGGAGTTGAGAAATAACAAAAAAAATTTAATGTGGTTGAGTGGATATTCTTTTTGACAATTAAGTATTTTTTTACAATATAATAAAATGTCTCCATTAGGACTCCCTCTCCTCTTTGGATGTCCTGTCTTTTTAAATTTTGAACGTTTTATCAACTAAGCTAGGCATGTGAAGATTCTTGATTCTTGGAGGGAAAAAAGAGTGAAAAGAAGTTAAAAGTATAGAGAAATAAAATAATACAATGGAAAAATAATTAGATATTAAGAAAATATAATTAAATTTTTAGAAGGAATGTAATAAGCATTATAGGAATATAAAATTTTTTGGCGGTGTTCTTTTTTAAAACATCTCATAAATTAGCCTCAAAAAACACTTTAAGTTCTTTTGAGGTTTCACAATGGAATTATGGAGCAACCAGCCGGGACC